>OVBI01000610.1:0-63038 GCA_900406495.1 Sisymbrium altissimum
CTATAAATTATATAAATAATTATAAAATTATATATATTTCACTCCGCGCAAAGCGTGGAATACTACCTAGTTTATTTTTATGTGCCAATTTCCCCTTCTAGAAACAACTACAATTCCGTTGTTATAAAAAATTGAGGAAGAGAAAAAAAGAAACAACTACATTTTGACCATTGGAATAATCAACGAAGAGATGACATGACTTTGGCTGATTCATGTGCGAGCCGAGCCTTCCGTACTCTCTTCCGCTTTTTCCCTTTATAATCTATTAAAATATATATATATAGAAATCTGGTATCTTATACTGTGGTAGTGTCAGGTTGCAGCGAAACTACGTGTTCTTACAAACTAATGAATTATTTTGAACATTATTTATCGAACATTATTTTGATCATTAATCTCGTCATCACATGCAATGATTTTATTATCTTACCATTATTTATCGAACACCTCAACTTTGGAGACGTACCTTGTTGCCGCACCAAAAGATTTCGGAGGATATTATTATTAGTAGTATCGTATAAAGAGATTCCACAATTTCTTCGGAATCCGTGAAACTGTTGTCGGTATCATAAATGGTAGTTCAGTACATATATGAAAAATGTAAGGATGATTTGGGTATTTCCAAATAGGAAGATAGCATGAATCTAGACAAAATTTTAACGCCAAATTATAATAAAGAGAACTAAGATAATTATGACATATTGAAACCAATCAACCACATATATTTGTATTGTTTATTAGTTATTTACCAACTGGTTGAAGCCAATCAACCACATATATTTGGATTGTTTATTACTCCATTGTTACCAACTATCATTTTTACTAACATCTTCTATAAGTTGTAAGGAATTAAAATGATCTGATAATATAGTAGATACATTAAATGAAAAAGTTGATTTTTCTCAGAATTTCAAAAATAGAGCATGACATAATTTATATATAATTTAAGAAATATATTTATATAAATATTTGATTAAATTTATTATTTACAATTTATATCACTGAGTTAATATTAAAAGTATGATAATAAATATAATATAAATAAAATTAATAAAAATACTCATTTGAATTTAACCGACAATTAACTCAAATCAGCAATAACCAAATACTCACCTAAATTAAATCAAAAACTGAATCAAATCTAAAATATAATTAAAGATTTTTTTAATATAACAAAAAAATATTTATATATGTAATAACGTCTACTTGAATCTCTACTTCTCTCAACTCTGAATCTCTCTACGAAACTCTCACTCACTCTCTCTCCGATATGCTTTATGAACAATACACGAAACAACACAGAGACAATTGTTTATCCTGAGTTCACCTCCGATATGGAGAGCTACGTCTCAGAGGCTAGATCTCGTCCGGCGAATCCACTATCAACCGATTACACAGTGCTCTCCAAGAAACATAGATCACACTCACAAGATTAGCTGTACAAGGACACGCAGCTCAATCTCAATCCTTCTAACAACCCGGTACAACTCTTTTATACGATAAAAGTTTTACATAACCAATCTTAACCGGGAACTAAACCACATAACCATACAAACCATGGATTAAGTAATCTAACCACCTAAGATACAAACCGAGTTAAAACAATGACTAATCTAAGACCACAAATAACAATATCCATCTTGGTCTAGAGTTAGGCATAAAAAGAGAAGTATCAAATGGATTCACCTTTAAAAGACTACACCATCTGGCTGGCGCCGAGCACTTCAGGCTCGTGATATGTTAAGAAAGTCCAACGCTGACTTGAACTTTCCCACAGGAATCACTTTTGTTAAAATATCTGTTGGATTCCTGCTAGTGTGTATTTTAGACACTTCAATCTCTCCCACTGCAATCATATCCCAAATGAAGTTATATTTGACCGCCATATGTTTCGTACGCTCATGGAACACAGTGTTCTTCGAAAGGCGTATAACACTTTGTGAGTCACACCAAATGTTAACTGCTCCATGTGAGATACCAAAATCATTCAGCAGACCTTTTAGCCATATCGCTTCCTTAGCTGCTTCTGTTAATGCCACATACTCTGCTTCAGTTGTAGAAAGAGCTACAACAGATTGCAAACTCGACTTCCAGCTGACCACGTTTCCTCCAATGGTGAAAACATAACCTGTGATAGACCGTCTCTTGTCCAAGTCAGCCGCAAAATCAGAATCACAATACCCCTGTATCTTGAACTCTTTGTCTTTTGAGAACGTCAACTCCATATCCAGAGATTCTTTTATGTAACGAAGCAGCCACTTAACTGCTTCCCAATGCATGGGACCTGGCTTACTCATGAATCGGCTTACAAGACCAATGTTGTACGCCAAATCAGGTCTTGACCCGATTATTGCATACATGATGCTACCAACCGCCGAAGCATAAGGAATCACTTCAGTATCGATGATCTCCTCATGTTATTTCACTGATGCAAGCTTGAAATGGGACCAAATTGGAGTAAGAGACCCTTTAGACTCACTCATTCTAAAGTTATCCACAACCTTCTTCATATAAGCTGACTGAGACAAGCGCAAAATTCCATTTTCTCTGTCGCGAATGATATCCATTCCTAAGATCCTTTTAGCTGCCCCCAAGTCCTTCATCTCAAAGTTCTCCTTCAGCTGATCTTTCAATGTCTGTACATCATCCATTTCCTTTGCTGCTATTAGGATGTCAACAACATATAGCAAAAGATACACATACTTCTCCTCTGATATCTTTTTTGTGCATACACAGGCGTCTCGATCACTATGCTTGTAAACCTGAGAGACCATAACTTCATGAAATCTCTTTTTCAATTGCCTAGGTGACTGTTTTAACCCGTAAAGAGACCTTTTTAGTAAGCAGACCTGATCCTTCTTGGACTGATCTTCATATCCTTCTGGCTGCCTCATATATATATCTTCCTCAAGGTTTCCATGAAGGAACGCCGTCTTCACATCCATTTGCTCCAACTCCAAATCTCTCTTAACTACTAGAGATAACAATGTCCTGATGGAGACATGTTTCACCACCAGAGCAAAAACTTCTTGGTAATCTATTCCTTCCTTCTGAGAATATCCGCGAGCCACCAAACCGGGCTTTATACCTTTCTGGCTCTACTCCATCTATGCCTGGTTTGATTTTATAGAGCCATTTGCAGATGATGACCTTTCTGTCTTTAGGCCTGTCTACCAAGACCCATGTGCCATTCTTCTTGAGAGAGGACATCTCCTCATCTGATGCTGCCAACCATTTATCCCAGTTCTCACTTTCTCTTGCTTCTGCGTAGTCCCGAGGCTCCTCTACATTCATAGTTTCAGCTACTGATAGCGCAAACACTACTTCTTCTTCTTCTGTGCATTCATAGTCACCATACCGAACTGGTGGGACTATGGTCCGCTTTGCTCTGTCTCTTGCCAGTTGATAATTTGACAGACTAGTTGTTGGATCTTCAACACGTTGCTCTTGGCTATCTTCAGAGACCTCCTCAAATCCCTGAGTCACTCCATCTTGAACCAACTTATCTTCATAAATTTTCCCTTCTTGCGGGGGTAATAGAATCATAGGGCTTGATTTCTCTTTCGTGGTCTCTGGAGCTGTATCGTTGACTTCACTCAAATCTCTGAACACTTGATCTTCACAAAACTTTACATTTCGGCTAATGATGCACTTTCCTCCATCCAGCAACCAAATCTTATATCCTTTTGTACCCAGTGGGTACCCTATGAATACACCTTTCACGGCTCATGGTTTGAGTTTTCCTTGGTCGGTGTAGACATACGCAATTGCTCCAAACTTCCTCATATGCTTATAACCCGGCTTCTTGTCCAGCCATACCTCCTCAGGAGACTTGAACCCAATAGAAGACGATGGGGACCGATTGATGATGTACACCGAGGTTTGAGCTGCTTCAGCCCAGAATGGTTCTTCTAAGCCCGACTCGTTTAAGAGACACCTTATTTTCTCTATTATGGTGCGGTTCATGCATTCTGCTACGCCGTTTTGTTGTGGGGTGTAAGTGCACGTCCTGTGGCGTTCAATTCCGTGTTTCCTGCAAAACTCATCAAACGCAAGATTGCAAAATTCTAGGCCGTTATCTGTCCTAATGTATTTTACCCTTTTCTCTACCTGATTCTCTACCAGTTTTTTCCAATTACAGAATTTAGCAAATGTCTCATCCTTAGTTTTTAAGAACCAAATCCATACTTTCCTAGAATGATCAGCTATTATAGAGAGAAATTACTGGTTACCTGATAATGAAGGACAGACATTTGGGGAGCCCCATAAGTCCATATGAACGTACTCAAAAACCCTTGTTGTATTGTGTTTACCTGTCTCGAAGCTCACACGCTTTGATATCCCCATAACACAATGCTCACAGAAGATTTCTTTTCCTATTTCCTTCTTCTTTAGGATGCCGTCTTTTACAAGAATTTGCAGGTTCCAGTAGCTCATGTGACCAAGCCTACTGTGCCAGAGAGGAACCTTCTGTTTCACCGAGGTTGCCATACATGTCTCTTGTTTCTGTATCTCTCCATCTAGAATGTATAATCCGTTTCTGAGGTAACCTTGGAGTGCCATCTTTTTGTTCTTGTGAAACATGATCTTTCCATTTCCACCAGTATGCTCGAACCCCAGCTTATCCATTGTACATGTGGAAATCAAGTTTCTACGAAGAGATGGAACGTACCTCACATTTTTCATTACCTTCACAATGCCGCCATGTGTGTTGATTCTGATGGTGCCAATTCCGAGGGTTTCCACTGTCTTGAAGTCATCAAGAAGTATGTTGCTTACTCCTCTTTCTTCAAATTCTTCGAACCAGTCCCTCCTACATGACATGTGATGTGTACATCCTGAGTCTATCACCCAATTATCTTGAGGTCCACCAGCTGACACAGTCAATGCACTAGCATCTTCCATCTGTTCAATAACAACTGCTGCCTCGCCGTCACTGTCGCTTTCAAACCATCTCTTTCTTGTGAAGCAGTCCTTCTTGACGTGTCATTCCTTCTTGCAGTACCAGCATGTTACCTTTCTTGTTTTTGACTTGCTTCGACTTCTTCCTCGTGAGTCACTGAAGTCTCTTCTCGGTTGCCTTCCTCTGTCATTTGTGTAGAGGATTGTTGATGCTCCTTTATCATACTTCGTGGTCTCTGCAAGTTCCCGTTGCTTTGACTTTGCAGATGCGATCACTTCTTCCAGTGTTAAAAAGTCTCGGCCATACTTCAATGTGTGCTTTAGTTGATCATAGCCAGCTGATAAAGAGTTCAGAAACACTATAGCTTGTATCTCATCCGATACACTCACATTTAGACTGTTCATCTCTGCAAATATCTTCAAGAATTCATCAACATTGATGTCAATCGTCTTTGATGGGTCACATCTATATGTATAGAACTGAGACTGCACATGTATTCGATTCGGAAGAGTCTTTGACATATACAGGCGCTCAAGAAGAGACCACATCTTAGCTGCAGTAGTGCAGTGCCTAACCTTCCTAAGAACTAGATCGCTGATGTTGGCGATGATCATATCTCTAGCTCTATCATCCTTTTCTAGTTTGATCGGATCAAGATTTACCTTTGTGTCTTGGGATTCTGTTACAGATCCTTCGCCGCCAGGTTTCTTTTCTTCTGACTTTGAGACTGGAGGAGGAATCTTGAAGTTGTCATCAAGAACCACGTCTTTCAATCCTGAGACCCCAAAGTGTGCCATCATCCTTATCGTCCACAGAGAGAAATCTCCAGATCCGTCAAAACGCTCCACCTGAGTTGAGGTTGACGAAGACACCGCCATCTCGAGAAGCTCTACGAGGCTCTGATACCACTTGTAGTAACGTCTACTTGAATCTCTACTTCTCTCAGCTCTGAATCTCTCTACGAAACTCTCATTCACTCACTCTCCGATATGCTTTATGAACAATACACGAAACAACACAGAGGCAATTGTTTACCCTGAGTTCACCTCCGATATGGAGAGCTACGTCTCAGGGGCCAGATCTCGTCCGGCGAATCCACTATCAACCGATTACACAGTGGTCTCCAAGAAACAGAGATCACACTCACAAGATTAGCTGTACAAGGACACGCAGCTCAATCTCAATCCTTCTAACAACCCGGTACAACTCTTTTATATGATAAGAGTTTTACATAAACAATCTTAACCGAGAACTAAACCACCTAACCATACAAACCATGGATTAAGTAATCTAACCACCTAAGATACAAACCGAGCTAAAACAATGACTAATCTAAGACCACAAATAACAATATATTACAATTTTTTTAAAAAATATATATCATTCCGCACAAATGCCGATTAAATCATAGTTAACATTATTATATATCTAAATTTCGATATTTTAGAAATACATTTTGTTCTGAATTTGGAGTGTGGTTTGTAATTTCTACTTTGTTTTGGTTTCTGAATTTTTAATCCATATTTCTTACTTTTTCTTTTAGTTTTAGTTGTTAGATGATTTTTTTCCCAAGATTATCTAACCTATTAATTGAAAGAGAAAAAAATAAAATAGATAGACATATTGTATTATCTTCTAGTTTATGTACGCAAAATAATTTTTTTTATAGATTATTTACTATTTTTATTTATTTTATATTGAAAAAATTAACAAAATCAAAATAAACGATATAAAAGGAAAGCAATCCTAAAATCTCAGTCACAAACCAGCGGTTATACAGTTTTTGGAATCAAGAATCTGATAAATAAGAAGACAAGACTGACAAGATAAACACGTCCAACACTAAAATTTACTAAATAAATTAAGAACGTCAATTACACAAACACGATATAAATCTCAAAATAAACAATCCAAATCCAGCATTTAGCCAATGTTAACCTAAAAAGTCTGGTCTCTGATGTGAGCAAAAAAAAAAAAAATGGCTAGAATACCATCAAATTTTGCGTAAATAACTACAATACAATGAAACTTTCAAAAATAACTAAAATCTTTATACACCTTACGAAATGATTATAAAAATCCTTGATTAATTTTTTTGATTTGAGATTAAAAATTACCTAAAAATAATTAACAAAAAAAAAATCCATGTCACAAACTAGAATCCACGTCACAACCATCAACATTTGAGTTTCCCCCTATTAAAAAAAAAGAACCGCAATAAAAAAAAACCGCAATTTAAAAAAAAACTCGTAGTTGCTCTTTACTCTTGTGCTCTTCTCTTTTCTGCATTCTCAACCATCAACTGTCTTCGACGAAATCGTCTTCCCTCGACATTGTCTTTGACGAAATCCTCTTCTCCCGACATCGTCTTCTCTGCAGTCCGTCTTCGCCAAAATCGTCTTTGTAGAAATCGTCTTCTCCGCAAGCATATTCTCCAATTGATATTTTTTGTTTTCGAAAATATCTTTTTTAAATCTGTCTTCTCCAAATCGCATGTAATCGTTTTCTCTGGTATGTTGTATTCTCTAAAACTGTGAGATTATCTTCTCCAAATTGCTTGTAATCGTCTATCGCGGCTGAGTTATATATTATGTTGTGGCTGACTTAATTTTCTTTTACGGCTGAGTTACATATTATGTTATGGCTGAGTTTATTTTTTATTATGGCTGAAATATAGAACTCAACTGTGTTATTTTAAACATAACTCAGCCGTATCAATTTAGATAACTCCAACGTATTAATGTATCTTGCGACATTTCGTGTTTCTATATTAGGCGTGCGGATATGTATAATCTCGAGACATTTATAATCTCGAGACGTGTAACTCAGCCATACGTTTTTTTAAATCTCGAGACGTTCATAGTCTCGAGACGTGTAACAATTAAAGTTATTTTCCTCTGTAAAAGTTGCGATTAGGGTTCTCAATTTTTTTACAAATATATTCTTCGTCTAACCCGATCTCATCATGCATTTCAGGTAAGTATATTTTGATTTTGTCTGTATCAACTCTTGTTGAAATTAATAGGATTTCTTTGCAGAAAAATTAAACAGACAAGGTGATAATATGGAGAGAGAAATGCCAAAATAGTGTTGGTGTGGTGAACCCTCGGGTATATTTACATCTGGAACAACTAAAAATCCAGGAAGATTGTTTAATTACTGTGCCATATTAAAGTTAGTTTTAGTTCTTATTTGGCACGTTTTGAAATCAATAAGTGTGTAATAATTAGATCTGGTGAAATTGCTGAAAACAGAGACATTTACTCAGATGGATAAATGAGTGTTTGATCGAAGAAGTTGATGATATGAAGTCAGTGATAAGTAACATGAACAAAGATATGTCGGAGCTGAGAGTTAATGTTGCTCGGTTGGAGAAAGAGTTTGACGTACTGAAGATCCATAAATTAGCCATATTGTAAACAAAATTCATAACTCAGCCGTGTCATTTAGATAAATCAGCTGTATCATTTAAATAACTCAGCCGTCATACTTAAATAACTCAATCATACATCAGACATATATACCCTAAAATCAAAAAATGTAATTGAAGACATAAAAAGTTATATTTAAAAAAGAGATGATATGATGAAGAAGTTTGCGTGATCTACCAACCAGTTATTTCGTTTAAATAACTCAACTCTGTCATTTGTAACTCAGCCTTTTCGTTCAGATAACTCAGCCGTATCATAATTAAATAACTCAGACAACCCTCAAACATACCCTATAATTGAAAATGTAATTTAAGACTTAAAAAATTATAACTTAGACTTATAAAATTTTAATTAAGCTCATTATATTAATATCAAATGAATATAAATAAACTGTATGTGTATATTTTCTTCAATTTATAACTTGAGGCTCTAACTTAATCTTCACATATATGTTGTCTTACAAACACTTCAAACTTTATCTATAGATATAAGTTGAGACCCAAAATAATATATAATAAACCATACACAATGTGTTTTCAATTAAATGTGTATACTTTGTTTCAGTTGAGACTCTAAATCATATACTTTAATTTATAAATGTTATACATTAAACCCTAAAACCTAAATCCTAAGTCAGCCGTGAAGTTTTTATAACTCAGCCGTCAAGTGTAATGTATATTGTGACCTTTCGTATTTTGGGCGGGAAAATCAATAATTCAGCTGATTTTCCTGCCCCAGAATACGAAACACCGCGATATAAATTACACTTGATGGCTGACTTATGTGAACAAAATTCATAACTCAGCCGTATCGTAATTATATATTTCAGTCATATTGTAAACAAAATTCATAACTCAGCCATAATATAAAAAATTCACACAAAACTTCTATATTGGATAAATTTTTGCATTATATCCAACTTAAATAATCTTTTATTCTTCTCTCTAACTCGAGACTAATCATCTTTAGAAGGAAATGGCCCGTAGTTATTTTCCAGGTTTTTAAATGGATGATAAGTAGTGGATTTATATCCATGTAGTAAAGAAATAAAGAAAATAATTATACTTCTGAGGATGATCGATTTTTGATGTAGATTTATATAGTAGTTCTTTCTACCAAACAAAAACTACACGCCCATTATTTCGTATTTTTTTTAAGTATGTTAGAGCTTTTAAAGTATTCTAGATGCGTATATGAATAATTGCGGTTAACCCAATCAAATCGTAAGCGTTTGTCTGATCCAAAAGTCTTATCAATAGTATCTTCATCTAGGTCTTTGATATTACGACCGGTGAGCAGTTGACCATTTTTAGTTTCTCAATATATATACTCGTGCTGGAGATTAAATTATGGCTTAGAAGAAACGGTCTAAGATGAAAACTGGGGTTTTATACACATAAGTTTCGAAGTTTCTGACGTGTGTAAAGTGCATTTGGACTTTTGCATCTCTTATCAAATAAGGGATGTAAACTATCTGATGCGCAAAAGCTACTATATATATATATATATATATTCATTTTGTTGTTGCAATATTTGAAGTTCAAAAGTTGGGAAAAACAAAACTACAATTATAAAAGGTAGTCAATGTTGGTGGCTAATAATAACTATACGTTATCGTACAACTAAAAACAAAACTCATAAGACTTTCACGAAATCGAATTTTTCCTTGTTGATTTGACTTTTTCAAATAATATCAGTAAATTCACTGATTCTTGCTTAGAAAAGCTATCGTTGCAATGTTCCCAATCATTAATGTAAATCAATTTCGCACTATCATTCACCTTACAAGATAAAGATAAAACAAGGCGTATCAATGGATTCTAAATCTATTATATATTAAAGGAAAAATAATTAGAAATTATTTTGCTGATATATCATTTTCTTATTTTTCAGATTTTTATTATGTTTTATTCATTATATATATCTTTTATCTATCCTGTATCTTACAATTAAAAAAGAAAGAAAAATAATAAAATTTAGGAAAAAAATGGATAAATATCTCATTTGAGAATTTCTCAAAACTTTTTAAAAACCTAAATAACACATATAATCCAATTAAAAATTCTATAATAATAATAATAATTATTATTATTTTTAAAAACCATGAAAGGTTCTCACAACTAAAATGTTCTTATAATATCCCGTAAATTTTAGATTGATACAAAGTAAAATGAAATCTATGTGATCAGAGTAATTATCAATTTATCATCTACTTTTTCAATAGAACAATATTACACTTTAAATAATTAACCAAAGAAAAAAGCAAATAAATAACAAATAAAACAGGTAGTTGAAACATTAAATATGATTTTAAATTATAAAAACATGATGAATGATAGAAAAAAACATATTTATCTTCAAGACAACTCTCTACCAGATTCTTCTCAAATTTTATCTTGATTCTTGTAAGAAACTAAAAAATCATTAATAGTAGAAATCATTTGCTCCATATTTTTCTCTTTACATTGTTTATCACTTCATTTGGGATTACCCGGTGAAAACAAACACTTAAGGAAAAAAATCTCTTTTCAAAAACAAAAGTAAAAATATACATCAATTCACTGTAAAGTAAAATTTGACCCGACAGACAGGAATGCTATGCTCCCCATTCATCTTTGTATAACTTATCATTTTGCTTGGAATATTTTTAAATATTTGTCTCAAAAGTCATTCAATTTTTTATATATCTCCAAAAGAATTTGGCCCTCTAATTGTTTATATTAACAAATTTTGACATTTATAATTTTTATTATAATACCCAACTTCAGTCATCCACTATAACTATTTGATTTTTTTTGTGTGTAAACATGCTATAACTGTTTGGTTTTAAAAAAATAGTAATTGCATTATTTGATTTCCAATACTTCAAAAAGTAACTAAAAAACAGTAGTATTGTCAACTGAGATAATTATTTTTTCACCCTTTCTCCTTTTTCAAATTTACATCCTTGTGCCATTCACCAAAAAAATAAACACGGCAGGAATTAGAAGAAGGAGAAAGAGAAAAGAGAGAGAGAGAAAAAAAGAGAAGAGATGGAGAAGAAAATACTAGAAAAAAGAGAGAGAAGAAAGTGAAACAAAGGAAGAGAGAGAGAAGAAGATGTCACAAAAAAAGAGAAGAAGACTAAAAAAAACTAGCGGAAAAAGAGGAAGAAAATAAAGGTACAAAAAATAATTAGTGGGAAAAGAGGAATAAAGGTAATGTCTATAGCATGTTAACAATTATAATGTGCTAATACATGAATTTTATATGTTAATAATATATAATGAATTATTGTTAACACGTAAGTGTTATCTGATATTAAAATTATCATTTTATATATAAATTTTATGTGATAATAATATTATGTGTTAACAATATTAATGTGTTAACATTGATAATATGCTAATAATATAAATTTTACGTATTAACAATGTATAATGTATTATATGATATTAGAGTTAACATATTATATATAAAAGTTACGTGTTAACAATTTTTATGTGCTGACTAACATAATAATTATAACATGGTAACAATATTTATGTATTAATAATATTCAATATTCTAGTAATTAATAACATATTAATGTTATTTGATATTAGAGTTAATATATGAAAAATAGAATAATTGATTGTCGATGAATAGTATTTATGACAATTGGCATATTTCATAATTTTTTCAAAAGGTGAAGAAAAATTTGGTATGAGTTTTTGTTTTCTATTATTTTCTTGATTTCAAACTATCAATAGCAAAAAAACTAAATTTTAAACTATCCAATGATATTAACTAATATCAAAATGATCTTAAGAATTCATGTCTTGGTATTATATTTTATGGCTCATTTTTAATTACTAGTATATTGTTTTTAGTTGTTTTTTGTATATAGTTCAAGTGAAAAAATGAGTTGCTTTTTGTTTTGTTTTTGGTGTAAAAGAATTTAAATGCTCTTTAAACGGGTTCACCTTCTAAAAGTCTAAAGTTTAGAAAATGTCTTCGGTGAATAATAAATGTATTCATAAGATATTATGGTACCATAAGATGACCCCACGTACATTAACTATTTCCAAATTCCTGGTTTCTTCAAAAGTGTGGAACAGAAGCATGACTGGTTCTTCTCGAGGGATGTTATTGTACAACAGGATGATCCCACATACATTAACTATGAAGCAACTTACCATTGTACGCATTGATGGATCCAGAAATTTATTTAAAAAGGTCATAATATATAATTTTTTATAAATAATATAGCACATAATAATATCGTAACATAAAAATACTATATACCAATTGGTTTAAATTCAATAATCTTTAGTTAGGGTTTAGAGTTTAAATTTTTGTTTTTTCGAAACATTGTACACCAATTGATGTGGGTTCACTAATCTTTAGTTATGCTTTAAATTTTTATTATTCCAAAATATTATATACCAACTGGTTTGGGTGGGTTCACTAATCTTTAGTTAGAATTTAGGAATTAGATTTTTATTTTTTAAAATACTGTACACCAATTATTTTAGGTATACTAATCTTTATTTATTGTTTAGATTTTTGGTTTTCGAAATAATGTATAGCGATTGGTTTGAGTTCACTAATCGTTAGGGTTTAGATTTTTCTTTTTTGAAATACTGTACATCAATTAATTTGGATTCACTAATTCTTAGTTAGAGTTTAGATTTTTATTATTCCAAAATATATACACTAATTAGTTTGGGTTTATATTTTTTTTTTAAATACTGTACATTAATTGGTTTGAGTTCACTAATCAGTAATTAGTGTTTTGATTTTTATTTTTTAAAATAATGTACACCAATTGGTTTTGATTCACTAGTCCATAGTTATGATTTATATTTTTGTTATTTCTAAACATAATACACTAATTGGTTTAGGTTCAGTGATCTTTAGTTAGTGTTTAGAGTTTATATTTTAGGGTTTAGGATTTACAGTTGATATTTACAATATTTTGTATGGGTTTATTTATTATTTCCCAAATTATTCTCTATTTTTTCTTATATGATTTAGTGTTTTATGTATATTTTTTATGATATATTATTAGATTTCTTATTACTATTGCTATAAATATGTAGTTATTCATTGGAAATTTTGTTTAATGAAATCATGTGCTTTTAAAAAAATAAAAAGTCACGAACATATATGTAAAATAATATCACACAGTATGTGAGAAAGGTATCATTCAGTTTGAATAGGGTATAATCCTTCACGAATTTATTTTAGCGAAGAATATTTAGTCAAGCCGTAGAATTTCAAATATTTTTTGTTGTCTCTGTTAAATAGCAAATTCACCCTATTTTTTTTCTTTCAAAATTCACTAATAAAATGTTAAGAAAAAGGAAGAAAAGAAAATTATCTTTCTTGAACCCAAGATGTATATTGCTCTTAATGCAAAATCAAAACCAAATAGATGAGTTTCCTTCATAATCCAATTTGTATATAAACATATATGTTATAACAGAAATTACAATAGTCAACATATATGTTATAACAGAAACTACAATAATCAAACTTTGTAAATAAGAATAATTTAGAGATTAAGATTATTTCTGAACAAAAAGAAAAAAATGGCTTAAATACAAATTCATATTCAAGAATTTGAGATAAATAAAGTGATGAGGGATGTGAAAAGAGAAGTGAAATGGAAAGTAAACAAAATTTGAGAGCGAATAGATTTTAGTATTGATGATTTCACAACTTTTTTTATAAGAATTGAGATACAAATATATAAATAAAAATGTATTATGTGGTGTGCGTATGGAATGTTTCCTTATTTTATGAATCTCTCTTTTTAAAAAAAAAAAATAATTGAAATCATGTTTAATGTCTCCAATTCACTCTGCCAAATTCTTCATTTATTAGATTTTATTACAGTAAATTTAACCGTTATGTATCACAACTAATTTATAAATCTTTTAAATTGATGTTGCCAGCTGATTTGTCTATGTATGTATAACCATGTCATTTACTCCATTAAGTCCGAGATCACAACTCAATTCTACTTCGGGTGTGACTAGTAACCTTAAAAAAAGAATAAGAATAAAAAGGAAAATAATAAAAAGGAAAAAAATAATAGGAATGAATTAGAAAATTTGGTACTTATTTTTCCTTTCCAAGTTTGATGAGTAACTATTTTACTCTATAATTCTCTGTAAAAAAAGGAATGAGGAGGAATGAGATGTAATAAAAATTACTTCTGAATGGTGTAATTGTTTAGGAATGAAAAGGAATTAGTTGTTCCCTTTAGTTCCTTTGGTCACCAGTCACACCCTTCGTGCCTCTCCACCTTAGTATAGCCTTTACTTCGTTTTGAATGTAGGTTCTCCAAATGTTTCCTTAATGGGCTGAGATTTATTCTCCAACAATTAACACCAATTTCAAGCGAGCTTCATATTGAAGAATTTCATGAGTCAGGACTACTTAAATAGAAATTTCATTAATTGTGGCCATCATCTAATTCTCTTCATCAGTGAAACCTTCTTTCCTTTGGTTAGACATATTTTTTTTGTAAAAATTGTTCGCTTTGTTTTGGTTGCCTTCCTTCTTCTTTAGGAACTTTTTTTGTGTGTGTATCTCCAATATTTACCATGGATACTTTTAGATGAGTTTCTTTCAAAACTTCTGTAAGAAAGAAATTAGTCAAATTACAATGCCTCTTCTTCTGGGACATTCATAAAAATTTATAAAGTTGAAAGTTTGGTTGTCAAACTTTCTACGCCTTTAAGTCCTCCCGAGGAGGATGTTTCTCTGATGGCTTTAAATTTACCCTGAGCCACAGTTGGTGCTGGACTTATTCTCTCCCAACTTATCCCAAGAAAGGTCCTTATGACATTCCATTTTCAGTTAAAAGCTTTTTATTCCTGAACGTCCACTCTCCTAATCAAATATTATATGAGATTGTAGATCCTTTGAGTATAAAAAGTGTCCCTGGATCATCAATCCTTGAGAAGTAGAAGTCTTCTCGAAGTACTTTGTTGCTTTGTTTGAAGCAACTGAAGCATTAATGGGACTTTAATTATAATCACAACCTTCTGATCGTGAAGAATCTGACTGCGGATTGCAACTTGGCTTTAGCACTATCG
Source organism: Sisymbrium altissimum (assembly GCA_900406495.1). Classification (NCBI taxonomy): domain Eukaryota; kingdom Viridiplantae; phylum Streptophyta; class Magnoliopsida; order Brassicales; family Brassicaceae; genus Sisymbrium; species Sisymbrium altissimum. Next base: position 15,405 of record OVBI01000610.1, read on the forward strand.
TGAGGCTGGAGCGAAGATTCCTACCTTGATTTGTTTCTCAAAGAAGGGTTTTGAGAAATTCACTTGTTTCGCTGATATTTTTGGCTCGGCAAGACCCCCATAATTTTAATGTTGTTTTCTTCTAAAAAAGAACTGATCCTTTCCATCTTGTTTCTGAATTTTCCCTAGTGTTTCTTTGATTATGGCCTCCTACTACAGTACCATCAAATGGTACGAAAGGAAGCTTCGCGAGTCATCACCTGATCTTTCTTTGAAGGTATGTGTTTCTTGTGGTGGAGATCATTTTTTCTCGTGTATAGTGGGGTGTTTAAAAAACATGTCGGGCAATTGCAGATGGAGAAGGCTAACTGGCTAAGCTTCTGCAAGAAAATTCTCATCAATCTTCAGTAGCGGTACCGATCTTTGTCTAATTCTTATGAGTTGGACGTTTCCAAAGCGTGCAAGGAAGGTGATAAAAAGTTGTGGGAACTCACATCTTTGTACACGGAGTACTCAAAACTACATGGCTGCCAGAGATCAAATAAGCTACATTGAAAGCCTGGGAGTCTGTCTCATTTCTGTTGTGCCCTTTTCATTTTGCTGGAGCACAAGAGGGAAACAAGGAATTTTCCATTGCGTCCTTTTTTTTTTCCGGAGCGTAAGAAGAAGACAATGTGATATGTTTGGTTTATTCTGTTGCACCTTTTTCTTTTACCAAAGTGTAAGAAGGAAATAAAAATTGTTTTGTTGTATTTTTTTTTTTTTTGTTAGAGCGTAATCACAATGATATGTTTGATTTTCTTTGTTGTGTCCTTTTTCTTTTTCCAGAGTATAAGAGGGCAAAAAAGATATCTTCCATTGTATTCTTTTTCATTTACCAAAGCATAAGAAGATGACAAGGATCTATTTGATTTTCCATTGTGATCTTTTTATTTTGCCAGAGTGTAAGACGGTGACAAGGATAGGTTCCATGCACTTCAGGGTAATTGCTACAGTTTTCTCTCTTGATCATGAGTCGGTAGACTCCAAGTCAAATTACCTTCGTGATGGTATATATATTGCTCACTTCGGCTGACCTATCTGATGTTTTCCCTCTTCCTGCATGTTTGGGTATAATTTTTCTAGGACTTGATCACTCTACTTAAAGGTCTTGTTCATATCTTAGAGTCATAGTGTCTTACCATCTCCTATTGAGATGTCTGAATTTTGTGGAGACCTTTATCTCTTTATTTCTCTATTTTGTCAAGAAAGTATTTTGACACTTCTCTGTTAATTTCCTCGTCTGTCAGACACTTTACTTTTTCTAAACTTAAAACTGAGTTTTTCCGTTGTCATGATGATTCATTGGATTTATACTCTTACTTTCTATTGCAAGTACACATCAAATGATTTTAATATAGAAAAGTTCGACTTCTAGATGACTAATGTTACTTTATGCTTCTACAAGGATTGAAACAAACCTAAGAAAGGAATTGGATGGTTGTATTTACAACACGCAGGAGATATAAACAATGATTTAATAAAACAAGGCACTAGACTAAAGAGTTTTCGCATGAAATTCAGAAATAGAAACCGAACAATTATTCAGGACACATTGATACAATTATTCAGGACACATTTGATCACAAGTATCAAACTCAAACATAAAGATAATATCAACCTACTGTCGTAGTACCAATAAATTTGTCTAACAACCTAGAATCGTAAATTGTCACGCAGATTAGCATTAACAACCGAGTTTGATTTGTTTACAATTCACCTTAGCATCAACTGTCGTTGGCTACGGAAAAATCGTTCACCAATGTTTCTTCTAGCACTCTATTACACTTTTTATGAACATGTTAACCTAAAATCGCAGATTAAGTAATCAATTCAACCTAAGCATTAATATCAACAATGACGAAGACAATCGATTTAAGCCCTATATGCATTCGATTACTAACTCATGAATACCATTAAAATACTTACTCTAACTAGAGAGATTACTCAGACATGGAAAATAGATAAACAACAACGAAGAAAAGGAATTCATTGCATTAAAAGAAAATATCAAATAGTATTCAGAATTTTTTTCGTAAATCTTACAAACAAAATCTCTAGAAAAGCGAATAAAGATGAAGTCTCGACCTAGAATAGAAATGTAAAAATGGTGATAATTGTTCAGAGGACAGCTCCTCTTTTTATTGTCTTCTTTGCATCCAAAACTAGGTAAAATGGATTTCCTTTTTTTTTTTCCATGAGGTTGGAGCGGCTACTTTGCCGCAGAGCAAATGCTCTGGAGTAGACTGTGCTGGGAGCGATTGCTCCAAAACCGGAACTGGTGCTCCGCGTGAAAACTTTTGCTCTTTTGCTTAGTTTTGACTCCTTACTCTAAAGACTCTATCAACTCTAATCCTCACCTAAAGCGTACTAACGACCTGAAATGATTCGATAAAGACTGAAAGACTTTAAAACAACTGGAAATAAGAATTAGAATGAGTCAAAATTGCCACATATCACATGATGGCTTTGCAACATCTCTTTTGTTGCTCTTAAAGTATTTCCTTATTGCCTAAAGGAATTTAAGAGCTTGTCCGCTATTCCATTTTTGCGTTGTCCAACCTTTTCTTGAGGTTGCTGAAGATTCCTGTATTTAAAACCTTTGATTATCTGTTTCCATGTGGAAGTATTGTAAAAAAAAACTGAAGTGTATCAATTTCCCATCATTTTGATGCGAATTATTTTTCATTTTCTGTTTTGATCTTAAATGGCAGCCCGTGTCAACGCACAATACTTTTCCAGATAGAAGTTCAACCACCGATTTTTTTACACTCAGGAAGGTTTATGCTTTGATCAATTTGGATAAACAATAGAATTAGGACCATGATTAATCTTCCTCCTCTATTGACCATCTTATAAATGCGTAAGGTACAGAGATATTCAAGAGTACTTTGGCAGGTATATGAATGATTGGCGCATTTCTTGAATTTCTCATTTATTTGTGAGTAAGATTCACAATCCACCATCATGCTAAGCCAATAAAAACGTTGGTGCTTTATTTGGCAAACCATGGTTTTTCCTCTTGAATGACTTTCACACTCATTGGTAGAATATTTCCATGATTGTTGTATTTTTACCGTTGACTATTTTCAAGAACTAAAATAACAATATAAAAAGACAATGAATTGAAAATGTATTGAGGCTTTGAATGGAGAATGTAAATAAAGCGTTGCGGATCAACCGGATTAAGCAGATCAAGCAGATCAAATGCAGATCAAGCAGATCAAATGCAGATCAAGCGGATCAAGTGGTTTAAGTGTGGATTAAGCAGATCAAATATTTATAAATATATATTTGAATAGTGAAATGGAATAAAAAGTGATCCAAAAATATTATATAAATTTATCATAATTTATATAAAACTTTAATTTTTTTTTTGTATAGTTAAAAATTAGTTATATTAAAATAATTTAATTTATGCATTTATATATGTATATAAATAGTGATATATAAAACTTTAAATTGTTATTTTATTTTTTAGCTTAAAATTAGCTATATTAAAATAATTTAATATATGCATTTATAAATGCATATACATAGTGATATATAAAACTTTAAATTGTTATATTATTTTTTTATAGCTAAAAATTAGTTATCTTAAAAATATTTTTTAAACTATAATAAACTTGTATAGTGTTATTTTTATAATAAATTAGAAAATAATAAACATAAATAAACTATATATGTTATTGTGTAAACATACACAAGAAAATATTTAGTCAATCACATTATTAAACAAATTATATATATTATTAATGAAAAGAAAAATTAAATTACAAATTTAAAACAGTAGAAACACATTAAAAGCACTCCAATTTTGGAGTGGATCACTGTACACAGAGGTTCTGATTTTTTAACTCACAAAAGTGAACCGTAAGTGGTTCAATAATATTGTAATATTATAATAAAAGAAACACATCTAAACAAAATTAAGTGTTGAATGGAAGTATAAACACGGTTCAACTGCACCTGCATGCGAACCACACTAAAACCATGCTTCCATTCACAACCTGAGTGTATGTGTGGAATGCCTCTTTTTTTTTCCTCGATCTCTCATCTTTTTTGTATAACTTGAAATAATGTTTAACGTCCCTGATTTACTCTATCGTATTTTTCATTAATTGGTTTTTACTCTGATAAATTCAGATGTTACGGGTCACAGAATATTTATTTTATTCTATTGAATTGATTTTCAATTCACTTTGGTGTTTACAACTGGTTTAATCACACATGTATAACATGTCATTTACTCTGTTGAGTCTGAATTTGCTACTCAACTCTGTCTCGTGCCTCTCAACTTTGATATAGCTTTTATTTTGTTTCTCTCTTTCTTCAAATGTCTCCTTAAAAAACTTAATTTATTGGTATGAACAACATAAGTAGTTCACTAAACTATAATTAACAACTAGTGTTTTATTCAAAAAAAATTTGACTTGTTTTTGACAAACAAAGTTTAATTTAGATACTAAATTACCAATTTTTATGTTTATTAATATATTATTGTTTTATCAAATAGCACACCCATTGTTTAAATTGGAGGCTAGATTGCAGATTTGTATTAGATTCATAAATATGTATCTAACATTTACAAAAAATGTCTAATAAACTAACATTTTGCTCTTGTTTTTTTACCATTTATCCTTTCAAAATAACGCTAATGGAAATTGCATGAGATTGCCATTCTAAGACCATGATTTTTGCTTCTTACAGCAGTCTGATTCTTATAATTAATACAAAGTCTCAATCCTCATTTCTTCTTTTCTGTTGCACCTCTTCATTTCTCAGAAACCACTACAAAAAGAGACCTCTATACTAACGGCCACTTTTCTTGGAATGTCATCGGAAGCCTTCATCTCCGATGCTTTTCCGAGAAAGCTTAAAACATCGGAGTTTGAGCCTCAGAAATGATACAACTCGGAAAGTTGTTGGAAATAACCGAGAAGAAGCATTGTCGAGAAATTTGTCGGTAACCGTTCTCGATAATTACCTATGTTATTTGGATGATTTTTGAAAATATAATTAAAAGAAGTAATACAAAAAATAAAATATAAATACAGTAAATAAAATATTTTATAAAAATTATCAAATATTCATTACATATAATTAAATAAATAAAGTAAAATTATAGCAAAATTAAATTTACTATAATCGTAAAAGGAAGATGCGGTGAGAGTGGTGGTGGTGAAAGTACTATACGGTTAGAGTTGTGGTGTTGAAAGAAACAGCAATAATAGTAGTGGTGGAAGTAACAATAGTGGTGGTGGTGGAAGTAATAGCGATAGTGGTGGCCATGGAGAAGACGACGGGTTGGAGAAAGCAGTGGTTGTGGAGAAGACGACAATGGTGGTGAAAGCGGTGGTTGTGGAGAAGACGACAGTGTGAGTTTAAGTAGAGGTCTTGTTGGAAAGGATAGTAGTGTAAACAAATCATAATTGTTTTCTCAAAAAAATTTAGATCTGAAAAAAAAGAAAATCTAGGAAAAATTTCTAGGAAGACAAATATTGCATAAATTGAAGAAAAGAAACTATAATTGATGATGAAGAAAAAGAAACATAAAAGCAATTAAGAAAAAAGTAAAAAAAATTGTGATTTATAAGTTAAAGAAGAAGATCGTTGGACAAGTGAAGAAAAGAAAGAAAATATAAGAGTAGAAAAAGATAAAGACAATAGAAGATCAGGAAGAAAATATTATATAATAAACAATAATAAAATATAAAGATTTAATGACTGATTTTGATAAAAATAATAAAATTTAAAAGATAAATTAACAGAATTTCATCGGAATTGATGGAATTTAACCCACAAACAAAATATATTGATATTTTTTGTTGATAACTGCTGATACATAGAAAACTCTGTTAATTTTTCGTCAATTTTTCCATATTTTTAACGGGAAGAAATCTTGTTGTTGGTAACTTTATTTTTCTCAACAAATTTCCGAGAATAAGTTCCGAGAAGCTTCTGATAAAACATCTTTGTCGAAATTTTCCGATTAAATCTCGACAAAAATTTTATGCTGTCGGAAAGTTATAAATAATCTGTTGATACTTTTTTGACAATAGAGACTGTCATAAAACTTCATTGGAGTATACACACTTTCCTTATAATGAACCCATCCCCTTGCTTATCTCTAAGAATACTGTTTATTTTCTTCCACTTCGTGATCATTTCTGCATGTTGTTTTATGTATTCTTTATATGTTAATTTTAACTAAGTACCAATTTTGAGATTCTATCACATATAGGGGGTGTATCGAATATGGTAATTGAGATAAGTTGATGTGATTTAAAATTTAGTGAGTTTTTGGATGATTTTGGGTGAATTAATAAAGTTATGGTGATTTGTATTAAACCACTCCAAAATTCCATCTAAAACCATAAGATTTAAATTTTTATATTTTAAATCCTAGCTAATCAATTTAATACTATCACAAATCTCTTAAAATTTACTATTTAAAATATTTCTAATAGCAATATATATATTTTACAATAAATTTTAATAAGTTTAATAATACTGAATTTTAATACACCGTTTAGAAATTATGTTTCAGTAACAATAAATTTATCATTTTAATATAAATCATCTAAAATTTCTCTAAATCATAAATTGAATATACCTCAATACCTTTTCGAGTTTTATTCATCTTTACCACTATCCCTTATTTGTGTGATAACTCTCGCTTTCATAGCCTCTTTTTGACAATATGAAAAATCGATAAGTCAAGCAAAGAAGATTAACAAATGAAAGTTTATACTAACATATACAAGCTTGTTAGAATCTTTAGAATGTTTAAAAAGAGTTTTTACGAAAAAATTAAGGTTAAGTAGATGCTCATATGACTATATTATACACTAATTTCTATCAAAACATTAAATTTAATGTAAATATATCAAATCAGGTCCAACAATATTGTATAAAAAAAATTACTTTAAAAAAAAAACATAATCCACTGAAAATGGTATTTACTTAACATTTTTTCATGAACATTAGTATTTTTTTTTTGTCAACTCATAAACATTTGTATATTATCAAGATTCAAAGAAGCTATTTATAAGAAAGCCTCTCACAACGCCTTTCTTTTGTTTCCCCAACGGCTCTTCATTGCGAGGAGGCTGTCCTAAACAGAGCAAAAAGAAACTGGCGGATCTCAGGCGAGGGTGCTCGTGTGGGGATGAGGGTTGGCGGTGGCTTGGTCTGCGGCAATGAGGAGTTCCCGCGATGGTGTGCCTCTTCAACTCCTCTTCTCCTCTCGTGTTAGATCTGGCGTTTCATGACCTATGGTGGAGCGGTGGTGCTGCTGTGAGCTTAGCGACGCGGGGTGTGACGCCTACGGCCGCGAGTTACCGGATGTCGCCTCTACAACTTAGATCTGTCAGAGGACAGAGGGTCTGAGGAGCGGTGGAGTTTTCCCGGTGGCTGGCTTCCTTGGGCTGTTCTCTTCCTTCCTCCGCCTCGTTCTCTCTCATGGCGTAAGTCATCTTCTTCTCCCTCTCGACCCGCAGAGTTCTGTTCTCTCCTCGCTCTAATTTCCAATGGTTCACGGCGGAGGCCCTGTTCCGCGATCCAACTTTTCCTCAGGTTTTTGCTTCGGTCAGATTCATGTTTGATCTCAAGTCTTCTTCGGTCATGTGGTGATGTCTTGGGGTTTTTCCGGTTCTGCACGGCGGTGGTTTGTGGTGCTTGCTGCGGTGGTGTCCAGGGGTGGCTAGGTCTATGGCGTGAGGACTCCGTGATGGCGTGCTTCTTCTTCTCTCCTCCTTGATGGTTTCCTCATCCCGCCCTCGCTGGAATGTTGCGGCGGCAACCTTATACGTCGTTCTCGAGTTGTAGGGTTTCTGTTTCCGGTTTTCACTGGTTTCCTTTGGTCTTTTCGGTTTATTTTGTTTGTAATGGATTAGCTAAACCGGACCCATTTATGGGATTTCGGTTGGGATGGATTGAAACCGGTTTAACCGGAATGTAAACAAAAAAACCAAAAATATTTATTTAATGCAAAACAGTTAAAAAGAAGAAGAAGCTATTTATAATATTAGTATAACATAGAATATAATTGATTCTTGTAATATAACCTTAACTGGTTGAGGCTCTTGTTGCATCTCTCTGGTTGTCTAATGGAGTGGTGGATCTTGGTACCTTTCGTTGTGCTTGTCTCTTGGTCTGCCTTAGCGTATCCTGGTTCTTTGAAGTTTTGTTGGGCTTGTTCTCCGCTTTCAGTGCAGGTTTAAAGCCGTGGCTTTTATAACTCTGGTTTTTCGGGTTTCTTTTCCAGGTCTTTACTTGGTTGGTTGTATGTCTCTCAGTTGTTGGGTTTTATCTTCGGTGTCTTTTTCAATATGACAGCCGGCTTAGTTTGGTTTGGTTTAGTCATTTTTTTCGATCCTTCTGTCTTTGTATCTGAACTTCTCTGGGTGGTTTTGATCCATCAATGAATATAACATCAGTTGGAAAAAAAAAATAAAAAACCTAGATTGGTTGAGGCCGAGGGCTCTATTTGTCTTAGTTTTATTTGCATTTCTCTCTTTAAATCATTGTTTACCTGTTCGTTCCATATTCCATGTCCAGGGTCCAGACAAAAAGGCCTTCGAGTGATAATGGGCCACGTAATTGGGCCTAAATAAAACTACTATAATATCGTTATCGTCGTCCGCCTTTGTGAGATTAAAGATTTGAGATTAAAGATCTTTACAGAAGAGAGAAGAGAGAAGAAGAGACGAGAAGAAGAGAGAAATGAGGCCGATGCAACTGGATTTGTCAGCGGAGATGGACGATGCTGGTTCGTCGATGGCGATGGACGTTGATGACATCGAAGCCATGGAGATTCTCAGCGAAGGTGGACTTATCTCAGAGAACAAGCTCGTCGACGCCGATTTCTTCAACAACTTCGAGGATGATTTCGACGACACCGATATCAACTGATCTTCGTCTTGGGTTTTCGATTCTCTTACGGTTTCAGCTTTCATCGGTTGAGGGTTTTATGTAATTTTCTTGAAGAATCGTTAGGGATGTTGTGTTTGCGATGTACGATGGTTATTTACTATTGTACCCTTAACTCTTGAGAAGTCGAAGTTAATAATCTCAAACATTATGTATGTTTTGTGTTTGTGTGATTTGTGATTTTGCTTACTTCTAACAAATGCAACATTTGGGATTATATGTTTTGCCTTTGGAAGATGGTTTTTGTTTGCGTGATTTTAACATGTTAAGATATTCCTCATTGTAATTGAGATGTGCAAAGAGGCATAAATTTAGTTAACGGCTTAAGTTTGAAGATCCCCTGCATGTTTTGACTCGTGTGAATGTTCTATTCGACATTGTTTGCTAGTGATTTCACCTTCACTGTATGCACAAGTGGGGATTATATTATTTCTTTGGTTTTAGTTCCTTTGGTTTAATCTCGCTATTTGTCACGGTAGATGGACATAAGTGTATGATTGATGAATAGTGGGGGAATAAGCGTAGCGATAATTTGATAATAGCTTAAACTAAAAAGTTTCTTGCATCTTGTTTTGTTGACTCCACTAATCATAGTTACATTGAAAAGAAAATTTCTTCCGAAAGTTCTCAAGCTGAAACGATATCCGTTTTGTACACAAATGCGATCGTATTCGAATAGTTGTCATGGTATTCATCGGAAACTTAATCTAGAGAACAAAAGAGAGACCATAGTTTTGAAATTTTAATGGTAATATTCACTAAATAAAAGCAAAGCTTAGGATTTACCATTGGGCGTTTGGATTTCTTTAGCAGAGATGGTTTCTATCATTTTCTACTTAAAAAGTAATATCAAATAGTACATACATCCTAAATATAAGAATTGAAATGAATCTCATTTAGATTCATTTAGATTCAAAAGAAAACTTCATGTCCCTAAATATTTAAATGGGATTTTTGATCAGTATAAAAGCCAAAGTTAATGACAATGAATACCACTTGAAACAAACATTAACTTTTAATCAGTACCCTATTGCTGAACAATTGGTGGTGTACTCCATTGTTGAAGACATGATTATTGACTCCATTGGATATTTGAAGTTTGCCTTCATAAATTATTACCACAAAAAATAGACTACCTGAATGAAAACCACTTGAACTTTGACTCCCAAAAATTCTTCTCGAGATTAACCGTTTCCCCACAAACTCATCATAACGTGTATATCCACGTAAAACTTGTAAGAAATTTATCTTTTCTTCAAAAGGTTTTTCAAATCTATCAATAAAATACTTACGATAGAATGGGTATTCTCCAAATTCATCAATCCATGCCCAGTAAAATTTTGTATAACTTGGAAACTCCATTGATTTCAATATGTTTGCAGCCTCCTAAAATATTTTTTTGTGTGATTTTGAAATAAAAAAATATTTCATTTTAAACATAATATTATTTTTAATCATCTGATTCAAATGCTATAAGACTAAATAAATCTGTATTTTTCATACCAAATACATATATTTTTCATATATTTTGTAAAGTTTTTATAATATCTTACATATAATGTTCAAATTCCCTAATTAGTTTTTAGTCACTTGACTGGTTTACATTTGTCACCCACTAAAATTAGAGTTTCACAACTCACAAGTTTTTTTTATTACCATGAATGATTAATTATTTATTATCTATGTATTGTGATTACTGTATTTTATTCATTAAAGTGCAATTGGATGCAACTACATGTAATACTAAAATACATATAAAATTGGAATGTATATAATTAAATTTCACTATCCGAATATTTTTATAATTCCAGATGTATTTTTCAAAATTTTATTTAAATATCTAACATATAACTGTAATTTTTTAAAAAGTTTATCAAATTTTTATATGTTCAATATATTACATATAAGTGTTAAATATGATACTTTTTATAGTCTAGAATAATATTATATATTAATTGTTACCACAATATATGTTTTCTATGTATAAAGTTTTTTTTTAAAAAAATATCAACTAATATTTGTGTTACTACTATTCAAATGATTCCTTTTGATCCTTAATTTTTATAAATAATTCAATTCATATTATAAGAAATTAATAGCATTTCTATTGATATAATAAATTACTTTATAACTATTTTGATATATTAAAATATATCATTTTAACATAATACTTATTTTTAACCATCTGAATACAATGCTAAAAGATTAAATAAATCTTTTTATAAATTTGATTTATTGTAACATAGATATACATATTCGTTTTTCAAATATTATTACAATTCTTCATTTTATAGTGAATCTATTTATATAAAATTATATGATAACAAGTCTGAAATTATTCTTCAAGATATATATTTGAATATATAAATAAAATTGTAATACTTTATATACTGATATACATATATTTTCATATAATTTGTAAAGTTTTTTAATAGCTTACATATAATTTTACAATTCCCTAATTAGTTTTTTAGTAACTTGATTGGTTTACATTGGTAGACATTAGTTTAAAATTCTTTGTCAGAATAATTGTAACTTATCAACAACATACATCCATTTTAGTCAATTCCAAAATAAAATACACCATATTAATTGTAATTTAAAAAGTGTGTCTAAATTTTGTTTCTATATATTTCCAACCTTTATATAATTTATTTTTTCACCCACTATAATTAGACACTCACAACTCACAAGTTTTTTGCTACCATTAATAATTTATTATTTATGTTTTGTAATTACTGTATTTTATTCATTAAAGTGCAATTGGATGCTACTAGATATATAAGTTATAACTAAAGTCCATATAAAATTGGAATTTATAAATTTAAATTGCATTATCTGAAATATTTTTATAAATCCAGATGTATCTTTCAATAATTTAAATATCTAACATATAATTGTAAAATATTGAAAAAATTAAAGAAATATTTATATGTTCAATATATTACATATAAGTGTTAAATATAATAATTATTATATTTACGAATAATATTATATATTAATATTGTTACCACAATATATTTTTCGTGTATAAAGTTTGTATTTAAAATATCAACTAATTCTTGTGTTATACTACTATTCAAATGATTCAGTTTGAAACTTAAATTTTTATAAATAACTTTATTCATATTATATAAAATTAATAAAATTTCTATTAATATAATAAGTTACTGTTCTATTTTTGATATAACAAATATATAGTTTACTATAAATTGATACTCATTTATAGTAAGATACAGATTAAATCTGCATTACTAGAGTTGTGCATATGCATAATAAATATATAAAACAGAAATGACATCTATTTTTTAACATAGAAATTATAATAAACATAATTTTAGTATGGTGATATAGTTTAGAATATAGTATACATAACATGAATACATTGATAAGCATAATTTTAGCATTTAGGATACCTAATGTAAATAAAATAATAATATAATTAATTTTATCTATAATATTGGAGAGAAATAAAAAGTAAGAAAATACCTGGATTGTGAAAATGAATTATATGAAGTTTTTGATGAGATATAAATATGAATGTATGAGTTATGAATTATAAGAAAATGAATCCTATTTATAGGAAAAAAGTGATGTCAAATAATTCATTTTCGTTTAAAAGAAAATTCAAATATCCTTGATTAGTGTGTCAATGGGTGAATTACCCCATTTTACTTAAGTTTCAAATTATGGTGCTTCCTCCATCTTTTGGGGTAGAAAATAAAATATTATGATCCACAAGTGAATGGGTCACTTTTGTTTCTTTTTTCTTAAATGGATAAAAACAAGTGGATGGCCAACTTTACTCAAGATCCACCTTTTTTCTGCTTCCCATTAGAAGTCTAAAAAGTGAAAAATGATGTGTAAGATTATTTACTTCAAGATTACTTAATTTGCTCAGCTAGCTCAGATTTTGTTATCTTATAAAAAAAACTGACTAAATACCTTGAAATTGAAACTAATATTAATGTGTATAGCATGAAACGTAAATGAGTAAATGAAATGAAATTATAATCTGGCAACTTGAACACTAGAAAAAGATTAGTGGACATGGGAAAAAGATTAATACCTATACTATCTTTAAGTGTGTGGAACTGTGGATTGATACCATAACCTTTTTAATTATATATTTAAAGGCTTGTATTTAGGGAAAATGTCAAATTAGTACTTACATTATTATCAAATGTGTGGATTGATACTTATATTTTGTAACCATTCGTTTAAAAACTTAATTTTGGAAAACGGCATATTAGTATATGAATTATCACCAAATATGCAGATTGATATCTAATTAACTTTTTAATTAATATGTTGTCTACTTACCTGTTAATAGTAATATGTCATCTGGTGTCATGGATTTAAAAGAAAATATAGTCGTTTTAAGAAAAAAATAAAGTTAATGTGAAAACTTTTTTTTTTTCTTAACAACATAGACTTTATAGAGCTTTGATCAATTCTTTTTAGGTTTTTGGTAACAACGACTCAAATGTCATATCAAATTCAATATCCTAGACGGTTTGAGATATGTAAATATAATAGTTCTATTTGTTCCGTTGACACGTCACCGTTAACAGAATAATAAATGGTATATTAATCAAAAGATAAATTATGTATCAATCGAACACTTGATAATAGTTCAGGTAATAATACGCCATTTTTCTTAAGTGCAAGTCTTTAAATAAATGGTTATAAAATTTGGATATCAATCCCCACACTTGATGATAATATAAGTACTAATATACTGTTTTCTCTAAGTGCATATCTTTAAATGCACAGTTTCAGATATGTGAATATAATGGTTCCATTTGTTCCGTTGACACATCACCATTAACGGAATAAAAAATGGCATATTAATCAAAAGATAAATTAGGTATCAATCTGAACACGTGATAGTAATTCAGGTAATAATACACCTTTTTTTTTCTCAAGTGTAAGTCTTTAAATACATGGTTATAAAATTTGAATATCAATCCCCACACTTGATGTTAGTATAAGTACTAATATGCCGTTTTCTCTAAGTACATATCTTCAAATGCACAGTTACAAAGTGTGGGTATCAATATGCACACTTGAAGATAATTCAGATAGTGATATGTCATTTTCCCTAAGTTTAACATATGCGTTTTTGGCTGCGAAACTCTTGAAAACCAATTTAAAAAGTAACCAGATAGATAAGAAGATAAAGAATCGCCACAACTCATAAAACCGAAACATCAGAAATGATAAAGAAATCGACTATTAACCCCACATCTAGATGAAGTTGCCATCATCAAGTGATAGAAGCTGCTCAAATCCACCACCAATGGCTCTCATATTACCATAAGATAAAGAAAAGTGAGATAAACTAATGCAAAAGATCATACAGACACTTTAGATACTCAAACATCAATTAGAACAATCAAAATGTTGGTCGTAGCCAACTGAGTAATGCAGATGGTTGATTACACCATTTTCAACATTCGGTGGTTATTATAAGATGTAGATATGCATTAATTCGATCAGGTTATGATAGAATTCACTAAATTCTGTAACTCAAGTTTTGTTGGTTATGACACTTATCTCACCAAATACCATTTCAAGTTATTGGATGCAATACTTTCATGATTATTATAAATTCTTCAGGTCATATTTCTAAAGCGTAGTAAATAAATCATGCATTAAAAATAAATAACGATGAAGAATATAAACAAACCATTAAAAATTATAATTGAACTTTGGATTATGCAACTACTGATTTTTTTTGTAACATAACAAAGTAATCTACTTATACATGATGCAAATAATACAGCAAGTATAAATATATATCATCATCAAAATCACATAATTAATAAGTAAAAAGATTTGATAAATCCTCTCTATATTGGGTATAGAGTGAGATCTCTTTTCCATGAAAACTCTTTAGATCCAAAATCAATATAAAAAAAAACCAATTATTTAGTGATCATGATTTTGATGTATTTTTGAGGCTTTTTGTCAACCAATATGCTAAAAACAAATATAATAGTTTCCTAAGTTAGCTAAAGGTCAGTGGATAGAAAAACAAGTTCTCCATAAAAATAATGCAAACCTCATCATAAGGCTT
Organism: Sisymbrium altissimum; assembly: GCA_900406495.1. NCBI lineage: Eukaryota > Viridiplantae > Streptophyta > Magnoliopsida > Brassicales > Brassicaceae > Sisymbrium > Sisymbrium altissimum. The sequence continues at coordinate 30,439 of OVBI01000610.1, forward strand.
TATTTGTCCGAGGACTTTGACTTTGGATAATACTGACTCATCTCTAGTTTAAGAGAGGATTAGTTGCACTTCATTTTGAGTCATGGCTGAGACTGGGATTTTATTTCTCTATGGACTTCTCTTTAAGGTCGGACGGATGTATCTTCACTAAATCAAGTTTATCTCTTTAAGGAAGTACTCAAATAACTTCATTCCAAATGAAATCCGACTCAAATAGGTTCATCCCTACGTTGCATGGAAGCGTCCCTCTTATGCTATGGTTCCTGATTCAAAAGCGGGGATGGTATCAGAAACACGGGGAATCATGTGGAAGCGTGACGGAATTGGGTTTCTAAAAGTTCAGCATATGGAAGCGTGTGGGAATCGGCGACTCCGAACCAAAGCTTAATATTTTCGACGATTCTTTTTTAAAACCGTAAACAAATATGTAAATATTGATTTTTTTTATATAATTTATTATCTTAATTGAAAACCCTAACTAAAAAAAGAGAGGAAATAATCGTCTTCCTCCTCTAACGTCTTTTATGCACTCACTTCATAATTTACTGTCTTTTTTCTTCTTGGAATACAAACATGAAGACCAAGCCAGATAATTCCTTTTAGATTATTATTTGATTTGTTATAGTTCGTATAATTCAAAGGTGAAAAGCAAAGTTGACTTTGCCGTATGAATATATTATTCTTTTCTTTAGTTTTTGCTAATAATTGAAAGCAAAAGTGAATTTTGATTCTGAAACAAAAGTTGAAGTCTCGTGTTAATATTAATTTAATGCAGAGAATTTATTTTTCATTTTTAGGTTATTCCTTGCAAAGAATTAGCGATCTATAAAAGTTATATGTTTTTTTCTAACAGTTTTTTCAGCAGTGTGAACATGTATGATAACAATGAGCCATCTGCTGTTGATGATAAAGCATCTTTATGGACTTACATGAATAAGATCGATAAGCTACCAGGAAGAAGATCATGAAGGTTTGAATGCAAATTTTGCAATAAAACTTATGTAGGATCTCATAGTAGAGTTGTGACTCATCTTTTACAATAGGGAATTAAAGGAATCAAAGGATGCTTGAAGGTTACTCTATAGCAACGAGATCACATGAGAAAACTGGTTAGTGATTGTAAGAAGAGGGTAAAGCGTGCAGCAACTAAGATAGTTCCATTACATTCATCATCAAGAAATGTATCTACATCTTCTCTTGATTATGATATGAGCTACAAAGTTCCTGATGCAAGTGAGTCTGATTCAAAGAAGAGAAATGGGATGAGTACACCTTTGGAAAAAACATTTAACAATCAGACTAGAGAAAAATTTGATGGTGAAGTAGCTAGAATATTCTTATGTAGGTCATTTATCTTTTAACCTTACAAGAAATCCTCATTACCGTAATTCATGTGTGCGTGCATGACAAATTTCAGGATATATTCCCCCTATATATAATGCTTCGAGGATGACACTTCTTGAAAAAATAAAGAAAGAACATTACAGCTCACTTGCAGCCATTGAAGGATTCATGGAAACAGAAAAGAGTTAGCATTTGTAGTGATGGTTGGTCAGATCCACAACGAAGACCTATTTTTAATTTGATTGCTGCAAACGAGAGTGGTTGAATGATGTTAAGGGAAGTCAATACCCAATTTGAAGCAAAAACTGGTGAGATGGTTGCAGAAATTATCATAGAATGCATAAAGGAGGTTGTACATGTGAGAATGTGGTACAGGTAGTCACAGACAATGCTTCCAATTGTGTAAAAGCCGGTGCACGTATTTCAGCCAAGTTTCCTACTATCTTCTGGATACCATGTGTGGTTCATACTTTGAATCTTGCCTTGAAGAACATATGTGCACCAACTCTTACTACAAGAAACAATGAGGAAGTGTATGATGCTTGTTACTGGATAGAGTCTATCAGTGAGGATGTTACTTGGATCAAGAATTTTATAATGAACCACAGAATGAGGGTGTCCATGTTTACATATCATTGTGATCTTAAGCTCCTTACAATTGCTTCTATAAGGTTTGTTTTCTCTATTGTTTAGGTAAATCTTACTTATATTTTTAAAAGAATTTAGAATATTACATTATTAAGTTTATATTTTATAGGTTTACTTCGACGGTTGTGATGTTTAGATGTGACCTACTATAGAAAAAGAAATTGTTGAGGTTTTGAAGTTTTAGTAGGTTTTCTTGTCTTAAAGTCACATTTGAATCATGTTATAGTCCAAATTTTCTCTCTTTTTTTTGCATTTTTTGATTTTTTTACATATTAAAACTTAGAATAGCAAAAATACAATAAAACTACCTCTACAAACATAAAATCACGATAAAATATTTAGATTTTATTATAGAAATCCAAATAAAAACATGTAAAAATCTCTTATGTTAATACATATTTAGAAATCAAATACAATTACCAAAAATAATCCTTACCAAGAAAAGAAGAAAATACTTTTTATTGATCGATTGATGGAGATTCTAATGCCATATACATTCTCATCAATGTAGAATTCTATGAACTTAGGTACAAGAAATATATGAAGGAGTTGTAAGTCGAAAATTCCTCCTCCAAAAACTTCAATCTTTGTGGAGGTCACGAGAGGGTGACTCTGTAATTTGTCATCTCTGACCAGTACATGCCTCAAGAAAAATGAGACAATATTATCGGATTCATCTGAAACAAGAAACTGATATTTCAAGTAGTTGTGGGAAATTCGATACTTAATCAAAAATTCAGCTTTTTCACGATTACACAATTACAAGTATTCAAACACTTAGGAGGGTGTATTAGAATAGTGAATTTAGAAAAATTTGGTGTTTTGTTTAAATCTCGTGTTATTCAACTAATGGCTTTAAATATCTTATCAGATTCTATGTTATTGAATAAGAAAACTAATGTAAAATTATTACAAATCAATTCAAATCTTATCTTATTCAATCAAAAAATTGTAAAATTTAAACTAAATATATTTTTATTCAAATCTAAATAATATATTACATAATAAGAGACTTCTCTCTCTACTGAGAGTATCCATGTCGTCGTACCATTTTTGACATGTGTTCCTATACACTGTCCTCAAAATTACCCTAGGTGCATCCCCTTCCCCACCATGATATGGATTGCACTTCACACCTGTAACCGGAGAACTTCCATTATGCATATGTGAGTATGCTTATTAAACCATAAATTTCATAGTGCTACACAATTTTAAGACGATTGTTATGGAGATTTGAAGTGATTTTGATGGAGGATCGGTGGTTCATTTTCAGTGTCTGCTTCCGTCGTCATTGTGCATTTAATATAAAAATCAATCATACTTTTCGATCTTCTGTAGTCTAAAACAAAAGCTTAAATAGAGGTTCTTTCACATATTTTTCATCATTGATCTGAAATTTATTGGGTCTAAGGTAATGCAATTTTCTCGGTTTTCATATTCTGATTTCACTTTGCATCACATGATGGTACATTTATGTACTATATACATTTACATACTATGAGATTGCGATTCATGGTGACTCTTGATACATGAAGCGATGTCTTATTGGTTTCTAGTACTTGCAGCAAATACACACCAACTGAAGGAATAGTTTACGCTCCCTAGTGCTTGCGGCAAATGCACACCAACTGAAGGAGCTTTTTACGCTTTTATATATTATATGATATTTAAAACTATTTTTTTTGTTTGAGTTACCAATTAAATTGTAAGTTTCCATGATCGAATCCTTAATTCTAAGTTTTTATTTTCTATGTTTAGAACTTAAGCTGAGCATTACAACCCTAAGTGTTAAACACAAACAAGAAAATCACCTGCAACAATAGTCTATGTATACAACGTAATAAATATCATGGAATATCCACTACTTATTTTTATATGGTGTCTTATGTCTATACTCAGACTTCTTAATATTCATTCAACTTTTCTCTCAGCATGGAGAACATGGTGCTGTTATGGTTGATGTTCAACCTGTGTATATAGTGCTTTCATATATTACTCAACATATACTTAGTCATGTATGTGCTTAATGTTTGTTGTTTTATTGTAATTTCTTGTCTCCAATAGCATATAGATGTTGTTTGCTGATTATATGTTTCAACTACATGCGATAACAAAGTAAAATTTATATGAGTAAGTATCCAACAAAAAAAAAAAGATAAAACGGAGTTATACAGGAAATTAATGATGTATATTTTTTTGTAACATTTTTGTAGAGATAATTATTACAATTCCATCTCTCTTTCTCCAAAAAGTACTAAAAACATACATAACTCTTTTCTTTTTCCTACTTTAATACTTACAAAAATGTTGGTCACCCCACAGCAGAGGATAATTTCAGTCACTTGGAATACTTTTTTCCCTTCCTATATAAATGAAAGATATCACAGAAAAGGACATAAAGACTGCTAACCCACATGCCTGCACACGTGAAGACGTCGCTCGAGCGTGCAAAAGATCCTGCTTTGAAGCTGCTTATTCATCACATGATTACTTCTCGAATGCACCAGGTATAACCAACTCATACCATGGACCAAATCAACAAAATAATCAGGCTTCAGCCATAAACTGAGAGATTAACAAAATAGATGTATATAATGCATTACTTCATGGTGATCTTGATGAAGAGGTCTATATGCGTCTTCCACCTGGATTTATGTCTTCAGACAAAAAAAAAGTATGTAAGCTTCAGAAACTTTTATATGGTTGCGTCAAGCCCCACAATGTTAGTTTGCCAAACTTTTTACTGTATTTTAGAGTTTTTTTATGTAGAATTATGTAGATTATTCGTTTACTTACTGCAAAGGAGAATCTGTGGTTTATGTTTTGGTATTTGTTGATGTCTTAGTTATTTGGAGGAAATGACCCAAAGCTCATCTCAAAGTTTAATGTATACTTTGTTTCCATAGGAAAGATCTAGGTCCACTAAAGTATTTTTTGAGTATTGAGGCCTCTCATCGAAAAGCTGGGATTTATTTATTTCATCGTAAGTATGTGTAAGACATAATTACCAAATGTGGCTTGTTTGGAGCTAAAACGGTGGATACACCCATTAACCAGAACTATGACATGACACAAGATAAACGATAATATTATTACACAGTATACCAATATCAGGACTCATTGACAGATTGGAGTACTTGATAATCACTCAGCCAAAGCTAAGTTGTGTCATGTATATCCTACCTCAATTCATGCAAGCACCTCGTGTGCAACATTGGGAGGCTGTACGACATGTTTTTTGGTTTCTCAAGGGTTCATCGGGACAAAGTATTTTACTAAGTTCTAACAATGATCTCTCTCTTTCATTTTATTTTTACTCTAATTAGGCATTATCTCCACTTACTATATTTGTTGGTTATATTGTTATGGTTTGTAACACGGTTGTGTCCTGAAAAACTAAGAAAAATTATATTGTATCACGCTTTTCCGCTGAAGCAAAATATCATGATATGGTTGTCACACTTAGTGAACTAAAATGAGTGGAGTCATAATTGGAATCTCCCAGTGTTGTTCAAAAGAAATCAGTTCCATTTTGTTGTGACAATCAAACAATAATTTATGTAGCTAATAATCATGTTTATTATGAGCAGACGAAGTATATTGAAGTTGATTGTCATTATGTAAGAAATGCAGTTAAAGAATGTATAATCACTACATCATATGTCAAGACGACATAGCAACTCACTGACATATTGAGTAAGACATTAAAGAAACAAAAATTCCACTACTTACATAGCAAGTTGGTTGTTCAAAATCTTCATGCTCCACGTTGAGGGGAAATATTAAGAATATTTTTGGATTATGCCATAGGTTAGACAAATGCGTATTAATTCATAGTTATGATGAATAGAATAGTTAGGAGAGACTACTGATCTTACATTAATTTTCTTTGATCTTCCAAACATATATATATTCAACCATCATATCAATGTAATAAAACACAACATTTCTTTCATTTTAGCAAAACAAAACTGCACGTGAATGTTATTTATGGTTTATTTGAATACATGTAAGAGATACGGTTAAAGAAGGTATGATCGCTATATCATATGTCAAGGCGACAAACCAATTCGCTGACATATTGCTAAGGTACTGGAGAAACAACAATTATATTACTTACTTAGCAAATTGGGGGTTCAAAATCTCCATGGGCTCCAGCTTGAAGAAGAATATTAGTAATATTCATTGATATACCTTAAGTTTAGCACATGTGATTTAGTTCTGTAATTATGAAGAATAAAATATTTAGGGAAGATTACTGATCTTAAATTAACTTTTGTTGATCTTCAAAACACACACACACACACATATATATATATATATTCATCTATTGAAGCTTTTTCTTAGGAGTTTATAATCTTCATTAACTCTACACATTAAAATGAAGATTTTCGAGTTATTTTATAACTTGCCGTATTTTCCTAACCGGTAACATTGGGTCTGATGTTTCCTAAGTTTAATCCAAGACTTACCTATATTTTATAAAACTTCACGTCATTTTACGGAGAATGTGTAACATTTTATATATCGACAAACTATGAAGCATCATCAGAAAACCAAACAGATATGCTAAAGCAAAGTACCGACTTGTCGATGAGCGAACCAAAAACAGAAAACGAGATTTGGGTCGAGCTGATCTGAAGATGCATAACTGGCCTTGCCGCATTACCAAAGATTTTAGAAGATTTGCTAAGTAGGCAAAAGAATGGAAAATACAAAATCCCACATCGTTAATATAGCTCTTATAGACCTAAGTTGTTTAGTATATAAGGACATCAATGTATTTACGTTTTTTTAAACAACTCAACTATCATGTACTTAGTGGCTTAAGCAGTAGAACTTACTTTTGTTTACGATCTTTGTAGGAAACCCTCAGTTAATAAAATATCTTTTCTTTTTCGAGCTTTGTTTTATTTTCGCTTTTTATTTTAGAATTTTGGTTCCTCGAGTTATTTCTTTTTTAAATACACTGGGTGAATTTTGATTCCCACAATGCCCTAGCATGCAGTATAGCATGTCCCTATATAGTGATTGGAAACGTCCCCATATAGTGATTGGAAGCTTTATTCTCAAGATTAACGGTCTTTCAATCAATTGCAACTGTTTAATTAAAGAATCAGCCATGCCATTTTTTGTATACACATGGGGGAACTGATGCTCAACCTTTATTCATATTGACTTACAATAGTCATTAAAAGCCATCTAAGTGAATTCATCAGTGTTATCAAGCATGACTTTCTTTATGGCATAATCATGGAAATGTACTTTCAACCTGATTATTTGAACAATGAGTCTTGCGAAAGCCATTCTTCTTGTTGTCAAAAGGCATCATTGTGACCATTTGCTAGATGGCACACACAATAGGTGAATTGTCCCACCTAAATGTAGGAATACATATGATTCATTCCCAACTTTGGCTGGTGAGAACCTAATTATGTGTTTTTCTTGAGAACATACACTATATGAAAACTCCCCCAATTAAAACATCTTCTGGTTTTGCAATGGATGGTCACTCGAATTTTGCATAATTCTTCTTATCATAATAAAACCAAAGTGACCAAGTCTTTCAATCTACACCTATGTGCTTGTAAACTTTGGGTCTACTACAACATATGACTCAATCATATTTATTTTGTGCAATATAACCCGGAGAACATAATGGATATATAATTCTTCAAATATACGTTTTTTCTCTAATGTAATGCAAAAAATATTTTAATGCCACTTTTATACAAAGTTTTTATATGATATCTGTTTTTTGGATATCCTGAAAACTTAATAATTTTCTTTGACATTCAGGACAATATAATAGTTTTTGCACTTCAAGCTTTGTCCTCCTTGATACTTGTAAATTTACTTTTCTATAATTTTTTTATAATTTTTGCAGTATCAGATATGGTGTTAACGCTTCCGATGGAACCTTTATCAGAGAAATACTTTCAATCTTTTAGTATTGTGTGTGTCATCACGTGCGTCTACTAGACATACTCCGTTTTTAATCAAAAGTGATGATATCTTTTAGTGTCAAAATATTAATAATAAAAAAACATATTAATAAAATAAAAAAATAATTTAATTATATCAAAATTATTTTACATTACGAAAAGAATTTTAAAGTCAAATGTTTTTTTAAAAATATATTACATAAAATTTTAAAAGTTATATGAATGTTTTATTTTTCTTGTCTTATTAAGAAGATATCATTTCATATCGGTTTTAGTCGCTTAGTTTCCGTTAATTCTTCTAGATCAGTAAGAAAACCCGCAACATCAAGATGAGCATAATCACTTAGGGTTTTAGATTATCAAAAGATGGTCAAGCTTTCTCAGAGATGAAATTGGTTTCATCATCTTTTTCTGTAACCTTTTATAATTTTTGATATAAAATAGCTAAATATATTGGGGTACGACATGTATGTACCTAGTGTTTTTTCATACCACATATGCGGTAATTTTTTTTTTTTTAGCTTTATATATTCTTGGCCATCATCATTTACCCTTTCTTATCCATGGAAACATAAAAGATCATGGAAACACAAAAGATCATGACTATGACCATGACGATGCTGGTGATTTCTACTTCATTTACGATTATGTCCTTAATGATTTCTTTTACTGGATGATGCAATATTCACTTTTGGGAATGACACTGATCTAGTTGGACAAATTTGATGGTTTAACACCACCAATTCATTATTTTGTTCAACTACAAGGAGGGTTTGCATCAATTCAGAGTATTTACTTAATATTTTTACATATTTTCAGGATAAAATATGGAGAGAAGTTCTTCTATGATATCAAAATTAGTTATCATTTCTCCATATAATATTATTTTGGATGTGATTGTGAACAACACAGAATTATACTCACTTAAACTTTTGTAATTCTACAGCCAAAGATTCAGCTACTGATATATAGCTTGTAATAAAATCACCTACTTCCCGTGGTCAAACTTATCGTTAAATAATTACCAAAACATCTGCAAAATATTTTACCATAACGTTTTCATCTTTTAAACTATTATAAATGTGATTGCAAAGAAAAATCATCACTTTTTCCTCTTTCTTATCAGATATTGTTGCTAACTTATTGATAATTTTTAAAAATTAATTCACCTTTAAATACATTTTTATACGTATTATTTATGTCATATAATTTTTCCATGTATTTTAAGTGATTTCGAATATTGTCAAATTTGAGAAGAATATATCAAAATCAGAATTATTAATTTGAAAAAACAAGAAAAAAGTTCTACGAAAAAATTAACAGTAATTTTTTAGGACAGTTGATTGCTTAATTTATACACTAATTTATGTTTTAACGGTTCATCCAATTACACCACGCCACGTCATAATCACCAAAGACCGGGATAGCTTATATAATTCTCTCTGGTCGCGAGTGAAATCGACGCTCTCCTAATTTCCTCACCACCACCACCACCACCACACAAAGCCTTCCTCGACGATCAAAGAAACTCTTAATCTAATTCTTCTGAAAGATGGAAGGAGAGCTGCTTCAAGAAGACTGGGAAGTGCTGGGAACGCTTCAAAGCTCTGAATCTACTCAGACCTTAGAAGAGAAGGTTGTTGACGATGATGAAGATGACACGCAAGGTATGATGATAACCTTTGACTACTTCAACAGCAACGGTGTGTGCCGCGTGGATACAAACGATGAAGATGGGTCTGTTCAATCAGGTAGTCCAGGGTGGATCGAACCTCGCTCCGACACTACTTATGGCTTCAAGCATGTCAGCGAGTTATGGTCGGATTCCAGCAGCGACAACGAGTTGGGTTTAGAGAAAAACCTGTCTGGAGAAATGGGTTTAGTAAGCGGATTTGATCTGGATGAGAGAGAAGAGGAAACGTCAATTTCTTCTATTGTTAAATCTGGTAGTGGTGGTGGTGGTGGTGGTGGAGGTGGAGGAGGAGGAGAAGGTGGAGGAGGAGGAGGAGAAAGAGGGTTTGTGTGGTGGAAGATTCCTATTGAGGTTTTGAAGTATTGTGTTTTCAGAGTTAATCCTGTTTGGTCTCTCTCTATGGCAGCAGCACTTGTGGGTTTTGTTATGTTAGGGAGAAGATTGTATAACATGAAGAAGAAGAACAAGAACCGTAACTTACAGCTTAAGGTTCTGCTTGATGATAAGGTAAACTATTTTGATTGTTTTATGTTTCATTTTGTCATGAGGCTAGTTCATAGTGTAGGTTTCATTGTTCGTTTAACTAGAATCGAGTTGAAACTGTCTGTCCTGGGATCAGTGGTGTTTGCTATATGCAGCTAGTGGACCTGTGGTTATAGTATTCACCAACAGCTATTTGTTGACTGACTCTATTCTAGAAAAATCTTGCTGAAGAAAGTGTTTTTGTATGCATTTTATTAGCTCTTTGATATAGTACCACCGGTTGAGTTCTTGATTAATGATTTTGGTATGGAGAATCAAAAGTGTAGTTGGTGAAAGAGCAATGTTACTAGTCGTTCGAAAGCCACCTGAGTAATCCATCTCTCTGTGCTTCTTATTTTCTTACATTTTAGTTTTGCATCTTCTTTGGTTAGTGGAAAGGTCCTTAGACTTTTTTTCTTGACTTTGCCTTTCAGAGATTATCTGCTTTTGATTCATGTTTGTGGTTCTTCATTATAACGTTTTCATCAGAGATGGAAGTTACTTTATATTTCGGATTTTACATATTATATATGTCTCTATGAGAAAGTGATAAAAGGTGTCTTGGAACCAGCAATGGTAGCTTTTAACCAATCTTCCTATGGTAGAAAGCATCAATAAGCACCTAAGTTTGAGTCCTGCTGATAATATGTCTTTTGCATGATCTTGCTTGACTTACTACTCATCTTTTCACTTATGAAATAAAAAATAACAAAAGTTGTGAGAATTTTGAACACAATTTGGAAGACTCTTTCCACACCATCTGATTCTGCTGCTTTCGACTGTCTTTAAATGAATTCGTTTTTTTCAGAAGGTGGCAAATCATGCTGCTCGGTTGAACGAAGCAGCGATCTCATTAGTGAAACGTGTGCCCATAATCCGGCCAGCACTCCAATCGTCGGTGGTGGGTATGAACCAGTGGTCTATGATGAGTTTAAGGTGAAAGATAAGTACAGTGAATTCAGGGGCATAATATAATGCATATATGTGAAATGAAATGATTGATGTGGTTGGCATGTAGCATATGATTGTGTTATATGACTGAGTCTCAAAATGCTACAAAACATACAAAAGATGCTTGTAAGTTTGTAACGTGTGTGTGTGATTGTGTATATATTGTTACTTGCTTGGTGTACAAATTGGATCAGAATCACAGAGCAGGTTTGGTGGTACGAAAATGTAAAGAACTCTAAAGCAGAGATATTACTACGAAAAAATCTTCTGAAAGTTCTTTTAACGCTTAGGTAATCAAACGTTCAACAAAATATCATTTGTAATCTTCTCTCGTGACTTCGACTATGATGAGCTTATAGGCTGGTCCAAGTCATTTCTCGTAGGGAACAGTGTCCTAATGGACAAAGAGATTGTTACACAGACAAAAAGCCAATTACGGAAATTTCATTTGAAAATGTACGATTAAGATAAGTAAAGGATTGAGACAAAACCTAAAATTAACAGAGAAGTTCACGTGAAGGGAAGAAGAACACATTGATCTGATTGATGTTGGAGTCTATCCTTTCACTTTATAGCTTAGGTAGGCTGCTTAGCTAGCAACTGTGATTTGACTTTGTGACTCATCCTTTTGTCTTTTTTTCTCTCGCCATTATTAGTTAGCTGTTTTACCACCAAAGCAGATATACTCAGTCCCTTATCATATAAACATTTGTCCATTGTAAGATCCAAAGGTAACCAGTTGAATTTTAACGGTTTACAAGATGAAATAAAGCAAGTCTAGCCTTTCATTTTAACAAACTCAAATCTTCTCCATGTGAAGAAACCTATAGGCTATAAAGACCATTTAAACGACATATATAAAGAAACCTATCTAAACAATTCTGAAAATGTGGAGTAATAAATTCTGAAAATAAAAAGATGGAGTAAAGAGGGATGGGTCCATGTTTATTATGCATGTGACAAACAAACAAAGCCCACACCATTAATGAGAAATTGAAGAGGAATTTGATGCTTTTCATAATTCTAAAACCAAAAAAAGTCTTCAATTCTTTTCTCTTGTTTCCTATTCTGTACTCTGTCCGGAGAGTGCCCATAACTTCTTTTGTCTTTTATTTCTTTTGACTCCGAACCACAGTGGTCTAGTTACAGCCCACGTGAGAATACTTACCATGAAGTGTTTGTTATTAGACATTCCAATAACTTTAATAGGATATATGTAATTATGTTAGCCTGATGATATACTATAAGATGCTTTTGGGACCTCAGTATATAAATAAATAACCTGTGAGGTACACACTGAAGGCCGCAATGTGGAGCTTCTTCACTCACAAATAATCATTTCTCTTCATTGAATGCAGACGTAGCCTCACTACGAAATAAATAGAAATAGCCAAAACATTCAGAAGAACAACTCCACAGTGATAGAGAGGAAAAGAAGAAGATCTAATACATGGGTGGTTCCACAAGCAAGCAAAAGAGAAACAATACTAGGAGAACCAACAAAGGGAGATCAAATGAAGAGAGAAGGAGACCAACAAGAAGAGAGATGGATGAGAAAGAGAGAGTCATTTTGGCTCTGAAGATGGCAGAGACAGAGTGGAGGAAAGAGAGGAAGAAACTGAGAGAAGAAGTGAAGAGGCTGAGGCAAAAGATGGAAGAGAAAGAAGAAGCAAAGGCGAAACAACACAAGTGGGAATGGGTCGTGGAACAGATGTGCTTAGAGAGAGCTGTGAGGGAAGAAGCTGTGGAGAGGTGGAAACAACTCTATTTCGCTATCAAGAATGAGCTTGATGATCTGATCCACACAACATATGGTAAAAAAAAATTCCCAACTAATCTCATATTTTCGCTTATGGTTTCCGAGAAAGGAAAAGTAATGAGTTAATATTTGTAGGAGAGGCACTGCGACAGAAACAGCAAGAAGGAGGAGCAAAGACAGTGCAAGAACTCAGGAAGGAGGTTAAAGTTAAGGAAGAAACCATTGAGACACTCAAGGGAAGAATAGCTTTGATGGAGAAACAAAGAAATGGGAAGGAAAGAGAGATTGACTTACTGAGACAGAGTCTACGTATAATCGACAGTGGCAACAACAACCGAAAGAACAAGGCGACGTCATCTGCTGCTACCAGAGACCTGCCGATATTCAAAACAAAATTCATCCCATGTAAATAACAGTGTTTAGTCATATATCAAATTACTTTCCATTGATTGCTGAATAAGTAGACTCAGTAAGGTTGTAAGCCATTTCTTTCTGTATATACTTCACAAGTAATATGTCGGAGATATGACTCGTCTTCCCAGAATCGATGTAAAACTAGTGTAGTTTCCTCTAGTCTTAGTTCTAGGTTAATCTAAATCATTGTATTTTTTGGACTTAGCACGAGGAACTAAGAACAGCATAAAACTCTAAAAAGTCCCAAAACAAGCGAAACCGTAAAGATTGAGAGATAACGTACTTCTCCCGTAGCTGCTCTCCAGAAAAGCTCGCACAGAACGCAAATGATGGAACTAGCCAGCCGAGAGCCAAGACAGTTGCAATCCACAAATAACATTCCCTGCTCATGCACTATGATTATCATTGACATCTATATACTTCAAATACTTTGATAACTCTTGTTCTCTTTTGATATCGTGTCTATGTTTATGTTTTACAGGACAGAACCAAGGGTCGCTCTAAAATAATTACATTTTGGTACACAATATTCCTTTACTTTGTAATTAAATGAGAAAACAATGCAACTTAAATTGTTATACAGTGTGAATCCTATATAGCTGGAGCGAGCCACTACATGCTCTCATGGTCTTAGTAGCTCTCTCCCAGTGATCAGATAGTAGTCTTTTCAATGCCTTCCGGATCTTCAACATTCTTGTAATATAATTTCACACTCTGCAAAAATTGCCAACAAAAAATTATTCCAATAAGTGCTACTATCCTGTGAGAGATTGAATCTTCCATAACTTTGGAGCTATACGTTTTTTTCTGAGTACTTAACCTAAGTGAGCACCAATAACATACCTCTAACAGTGTGATGTAATAGAAATCCTCCATGTGCTGCATAAGGGCACTCCCATCACGAATTGCGTTGAATATTTTGATTTCAGTTTGAAGTATCTGCTCAACGAGTTCCTTCTCACCTTTCATCTGAAAGATATCACCAATTTTACTCTCACGTCAGGTTGTTAGTCAAACCCTTGTTTCAAGTAATATTTCTCACTAGATTACTAGCAATCCTCTCTACATCTTCTGAAGTATACTCATCCGTAAAAACTTCTAAATTCCAGAAAAGATTAATAGGTTAACAAGTTTTGAGTTGTTCTGCGGATAAGTATCTGTACCACACGTGCTTATGAAGTCAACACAAGCTGCGAGTAGATGTGAACATAAATAATTCTAGAACACCAGTAAGAGCAGATCCTAGGAAGTACAAGTCAGTTCAGAGATCTCTTTTTTCCTGCTGTGTATTCAATTATTAGCTACAGAAAACCAGTAAAGTCAATAACAAAACATATGCAGACTAGATATATGAGACACACAAGCAGGAAAAACAAAACTAAAATGATGACAAAAAAAAAAGAAAAATAATAAGTGAGGAAACCATTAGAGGACTTACAAATCTACTAACAAGAATATCAGGTGTCGCTTCCCCGATCACCTCACCATGATAACCATCTTTCTGAAACTCCATACTATCCTGCAACATTATATCACTCATTAGAAATTTTCTGATGTATTTCTTATTACCGGGAGAAGTATATTATATAACTTATAGAGCTCATACTGCACTAAAGGTTTGTCACATCCAAAGAAACGTTACGCATAGTATATCGTTTTCGCAGGTTACACGATATACAAATGAACCGTTTTCTAAAACGAAGACCAAAAGCAAAATATGCTCCATTGACAACGAGGAATCATGAATCATTTCATTTGGGTAGAACAGCATCTCCTTAAGAAATAATGATTAGTGTAGATGAAAACGATTTTGAAATCAAAGGGTCGGCTTACCACTTCTCCAGCAGCGAGATAAACAGGGTGAGCTACATGACAATAACCCATTAAGCGAGGAACTGTGGGAATTATGTCTCTGTGGTTAACAACTCTCCAACTGTCTTTTACTTTCTGCAAAAAGTACATAATGCAAAAAATATAAACCAATGAGATTCTTTTATGACGACGAGCCCATCTCACTCCACAGCTGTCAATTAAAAGCTTGTTACGTTAGTAGAAACATGACCTGGTTATAAACATCAGCAAATTTTTTGTTGCCTACTCTTGGAGATCCAAAATTGTACATAGTAACAGTGATTGCTCCACGTCTAACAAGCATACACAGATCATGTTAGTAAAATGCCCATCAAGATGCATGTTGTCAGGGTAATGTAGGAGAAGTGAGTTGTCAACACGCTTACTTAGCTAATTGGCTTGACGCAAGTTCAATAGCCAAGAGTGTAGCTAATGCACCACCCAAGCTATGGCCAGTCACATAAACATGCCATTTATTTTCACGCTCAGCAACATCGTCTCTACCAAGGAGAGAGAGAGAACATATTCATCAGAAATGAGATGTCAAAATTTTAGCACTCCTTGAAACGTAAAAGCCAAACCACTATATTGTTGAATAATAAGCACCTACATGTAGCCAATTGCCATTTTGAGCAGCGATATTATCCTTATCCGTACTGAATCATATGCACTCAGAAATCCACTATGGACCTGCAAAATCCATATCAGCATTAAGGAATTCCCCAATAAAGGGTACACAATGCCAGAGTTTAGAACATACCTGTACTTCTTCTTTAAAGTCCCCACCAATTCGTTCAGGATTTAGACTGCAACATATATGAAATCTTGAGCAAGAGATGAATAATACCTTGTTAAAACTTCAAATTTGCATGGAAGATGAATAAAAAAGATGGCACTAACCCAACAGGAACTAGCATCAAATCAGTCTGCAAATCTTTCCACTTTGTCTGACAAAATATGAGACATTAAGAGTCATAACTCACAAGAGAAAAACCAACCACATAATATTGAGAAGAAACAGAAATACATACCTGTTCAGTTCCTCTGAAAGCGATAACTACTCTTTTCCTCCTTGCGTCACGCCAAATTGCCACCTGCAGCTTGCAAATTAGTCTATCACTTACTAACATGAACTTGTATTTTCAGGAAAAAGTATTTCTCATCCCTGAAATTACAAATATAATCCGTTAGTAAAAGACAAGAGAGTTTTCACCTGAGTGTCAGTGATTTCGTTGTCTAGAAAACATAACTTTTCGAATTCAGATTTGATAAAGCTTGGATGCCCAAGGGCAGTGGCAAGCATTGCCCATGCCTCCATGGCACTTTCTGCACTAGAAAAGAGTGTTTTCATTTCCTCAGCATTCTTTTCATCCGCTCCGTCAACATTCACTAGACCAGAGAATTTGTCACTCTTAGAGAAACGGATGTCTCTTACACCGGAAGCACCATTTTTTTCTAAGACCTTCTCTGTACCAACACCGTCCTTGCTTAATTGAGGCACTACTGCTTTTAAAACCATTAATGCACCAAAGACATTATCAGCCTGCTTAAGCAACTCTTGTGTCGCACTCTTCATGTCTGTAATGGAAGACTTGGGTGCATTAGTAGCAAGCTGACCATCTTCTTTTTCATCATCAGCTTCTCGAGTAGCAGCAGTGGCAAGCCCTGATTCAATGTAACCTGCTTCTGCAGTTTTTCGTGATTGTATACCAAATTTTTCCAGTATCTCCATTCCATCTAACTTCAGTTTCTTAGGTGACGGAAGGCCAAGTTTCTGGACGATATTTTGACTAACTATGTCAGGGAAGTTATCCCAGAGATTACTTTCTGACTGAACGCTGCCACTTTCATTGTCACACTCCTCGTCATTGCTGCTGCCATCACCATCACCTTCTTCATCTTCGCTACCAAGATTCGTATCCAATGAATCCTCTGAACTAGAGTTTCCGTCACGTTCAGACTCATCCATGTTATTGTTTCCAAGTTCAATGTTCTTAAGGGGAGTATCATTGAGTGACTTTAACTGTCCAAAGGCATACTCTACAAACTGACGTGCTGGCACGGCGTCAGAGTCTACAAGATTTTTCAAAACTGACTCAACTTCATTTCTTTTCAGGAATTCTGAAATAAACGGGAACTTCCACCACTTCTTTTTATCTTCGATCTCCCCAAATCCCTTGTACCTAATCTGAAAAGTTTTGAATACGGTTAAGCCAAAGTAACGTATACAAAACATTTGAATTTTATTAGAATATAAGAAAGATGTACAATTTAATGGCACAAAAATGGAGTGGTTTTTAAGTGAATCCTTTGTCACAGGTCCCAGGGAACCTCAGCCATTGTGCTTTTCTTTTTTTATGTCAAAGGAGTATATTATATATTTGGAAGTAAAGTTGATTCTTACAGTCACCAAAATAATAGTTTAAGATAAATTGATCATCTACACAAATAAGCAACACTCGCAGAGAGAAACAGCCTTTTGACAACATAAACTGACCTCCAGTTGAACTTTCCCACCACCTCCAATACCGTCTAGTTCTACTAGAACCTCATGCAAGTTTCCTTGGCACAATAGAAAAAAAAAGAGTACAAATTAGAGACAGAAGTCGCAAGTAAGACGTATATATCACTGCTTGTGTATAACTGATCCACAGTTGATTCCTCTAGTCTTAATAACGCCAAAACCTCGCCAATCTTAATCTTTGTTAACGTATAGTGCTCTCGAGAAGGGTCACGGAAAATTTTGGATTCGTATTTTTAATAAGTATACCCAACAAAACAGGCATTTCTCCTAGTGCTTGAAACTCGAAACTATAAACTGAGTAAAATGGTAATGAGTGTGTGAACTAACTCTCACCATCACAAATGCCTTCCAGGTCGACTTCGGAGTTCCCCATCCGTTTATGTGGAGTAACAAGATTTGCATCCCAAGCAGCAATCTGAAGCTCATTAAACAATGTTTAATAACATAATAGTTGACTGTGGTTCTGGCCCAAAACTTTAATAATAATTTGACTAGATATAGGAACTTGTTCAGAGTTGACCAGGTCACAACACTTGAAAACAAATAGTGTACCTGTATCTTTTTTGCAGGAGGAAGCTTGATGTTTAAAACAAAGTCTTCGTTCCATTTTGGCTCTTTTGTCCTATCAATAAAGTAAATACTTTAAGAACAATAACTTCATCACTTATACCAGTAACTAAGGGCCTGCTTCAATAGAAAAGTTACATATATGGATTTCTAAGGCTCACAAATTTCGGACAAAACTGCTTTAAACCTATGAAGCTAATCGAAGCTGTGGGGGTATGGAATCAACACCAATGTTTACTCTAAATGGAAAAGTAAAGTTTGATTAATAAGCCATCAGAACTAATTAAAACTCATGAGAACACTTGTATTATGATCAAAAACAATAAGCACAAAATGATGCCATAATGAAATGTACAAGAAAACCAAAAAGCAACTTGCCCCCATTTAGTTTTGCTTTTAGCAACCTGACCATCCAAATCCATCACCACATACGGATCACTCGTTCCCTGAACAAAAACCAATAAAGAATAATAATAACTTAAACTCGGCCAAAAGGTGAGAGAAGATAAAACATAAAACTTTCAATGGAATTCGTTTAAAAACACAAACCCATGGATCCAAGGCAGGAAAATTAAATCCTCTTTTGAGTTTTATAAACAGTTGTCCATCATATACTTCTCTTACAAATGACCTGAAACAAATATAATAATAATAAAATAACAAATAATAGTTTCTCATTGTAATAATTCTTATTAGGCCTAAGTTTTAATTAAACCCGAATTCAACCGAAATACCTGAATTCAGACCTAATAAGAATTATTACATTGATAACTATTATGTTATATCTAAGTCCTATCCAAGGCTGACATAGTTTGATGTTTCTGATTCAAGTTTGGTTAATTTTTTCTAATTTAGATTTTGATATTTTTGATATTTTTTATTACATTGATTATTATGATTATGAAAAAGACAAAAATATCTGAATTCCAGCAAGAACGTGAGATAAACCAACCCCAGACCCCAAAGTCTCAAACCTAATACTTATAATTTGTGACAGAATAATAAATTAATATTAAAAATGATAATATATTCTCTTTCACTGTCTATAATAACCCAAAAATGTCACAAAAAAGGGAAAATAAGAGTGACATACTCTGATAGATAGAGAGTATTACAACCAGCTGCATTAACCTCACGTTTCCCGATATTCTCCTGAGAAGAGAAGATCAAACAACAAAAATCATAAAATTCAAAAATCCTCATAAAAAAAAAAAAGAGATAACGAAGTTATACCGGAGGAGTAGCGTAGGATTCGAAAGCGAAACCAGCGAGAATGACAGCAAGATTGATATCAAACGGAGGCCGTTCATCATCTTCATCTTTCTCCGTTTCTTTATTTCCGAGACTTCTTGATTCCTTCGTCTCCGATTGAGCGAAGCAAGTAAAGGAGTTAGCGTTTGTTCTGGTTCTGAAGCTTTTTTGAAGGGAATTGATTGTACAGGGAAAGTGGGACGTGCGTGGAGTGAAGATAGTAGAGTAGCGGAGAGGAGGACGGTGTTTTGGACGGAGGGAGTGAAGAGAGAAGTGTAGTTGAAGAGAATTCATCGGTGGAAAGTGAAATTCGAGAAATTATGAGAAGAAGAAGGAGAAGAGAGTTTCTTCTTTCTTGCTTCTGGAGATTTCTCTGGAGCGCATTGTCTTGTTTTTGTCCACATTTGATAACGGTTTGCTTTACTCTTGATAGTCAAATTATAATACCTTAAACCGGAAATAAATATATTACATTTGAATTTCTATGTAGTTGAAAGATGGTTTAATTTGGATTGAACCGAATCGATATGATCACTTTGTAAACCGACTTTTTATACACGAAACTTTGACCTCTTACTTTAGCTACACAAAAATGTTTTCGCAGTTTAAAACTACATGAAATCTTTAATTCTAGGTAAAACTACATAACTATCGAATTTTTGGTCTAATTTTTTAAAATTGACATGTTAACCGTGTTTAAACAAAAAAAATCAATATTAAACCGAAAATCATATTAATAAACCCGGAAAGATGGAGTGTAACCACACAGAAAGTTTACAAACTGGCTCTTTACACTCCAAATTTGGACAACTTCCTTCAGCTACACAAATATATTATAACGGTTTGAAATTACATATAATGTTTAATTTTGGTTGAAACTACATAACCGTCTAATTGACATATAAATCGAATTAAAATCAAGCGTAAACCGAATAATATATTTAAGTTTGGTCTAATTAAGTGGTTTCAATAATAAACCATTATTATTTAAACCAAATCGGATTCACTACTAAAATCGGGATAAACCAATATTTTTCCCTTTGCCACACAGATATATTTCATGCCGACACTTTTCACCCGAAACTTGGATCTCTTAATGGATTTTATCAGATTTTATTTTCATAAACTATTTTCAGAAATCGAATTAGAATTATGGTTCTTGAGAAGGGGAAGACATGTTGGTTTATCCTAATTTTATTAGTAAATCCGGTTTGGTTTATCATGGAAATCATTCAATTAGACCAAAATTAAATATTTCATTTGGTTTACTTTTGATTTTAGTTTAGTTTTCATGTTAATTAGATGGTTATATAGTTTTAACTAGAATTAAACATTATATGTAGTTTTAAACCGTTAAAACATACTTGTGTAGCTGAAGGAAGATGATCAAATTTTGGGTGTAAAGAGCCAGTTTGCAAACTTTCTGTGTGGCTACACCCTGTTTTCCCGGGTTTATTAATCTGCCTTTCGGTTTAGTATTGATTTCTTTGGTTTAAACTCGGTTAACATGTCAATTTAAAAAATTAGACTAGAATTTGACGGTTATGTATTTATACCCAGAATTAAAGATTTCGTGTAGTTTTAAACCGCGAAAACATTTTGTGTAGCTAAAGTAAGAGGTCAAAGTTTCGTGTGTAAAAAGCCGGTTTGCAAAGTATCTGTGTGGCTATACCCGGTTTACCCATCACTAAACGGAAAGAATCAATTCAAAAACTAAACCATATGTTGATATTGTTTAAATGGATCATTTTATCTTATAATCGAAAATTAAAAACAAAAATCAAACTGAATCGAAAAGAAAACACTCTAAAATATTTTTTTTTTAAAAGGAATTAAAAAATAAAAAGTAAAAATCGAATTGAAACTTATTCTACGCGCACAAAATAAAAGACAGATAAATTGGCATGGAATGCTCGAATCTACCTTACAAGCAATGATATATATCGATTTAATTCCACCAATTTGGAGTGATTATCTTTTTTAGATATTATTAAATTTTGTTGTAAAAAGAAAAAGTAAAAACCAATCTGAACCAAACTATTTATAACATATTTGTTTCTTTTTTGGAAATAAAACCAGAAAAAATACTGATCTATAACCAAACCGAAATCGGAATTAGACACTCTTAACCTACAATCTCAAATTTCTCTAATTCTTAAGTAATTACATGGTAAAAATTAGCTGAAGAATAAAATTATTATATTAAGAAAAAGAACATGGCGCGAACAACACTTAATAAAATAATAAGAATGTTGTTTAAATTTGGTTTATTTCTTTAATATAGAAAATGTAAGGTGTGATATTACACCATTTTATTACAACGTCTTGACCTCGGATCATGTAATCACAAGATCTTTCAAAAATAAAATATTCTTATTACAAACATAATTTAGAGAGGAAAAAAAGAAATTTCTAAAAGCCAGAAATTATCCATAACTATATATAAATAGTTAAGATGTATGAGTATTCATTTCCTCATTTCTTCTCGTTCATGCCAAGACTGTTCTTAACACCGTCCAAAGCACCCTGAGCCATGTTCTTCACTGATTCACCGGTCTGTTCTCAAATTACATAGTTTGAAAATATCAAGTTTGTTACCAAATTCTATATTTTTATTTCAATAATTATATGTTTGATTAAAACTATGTAAATATACCTGGCCTAGAAAACCAGCGGCTTGTTCTTGGCCATGTTGGGCAGATTCTTTGGTGGAATGGGATTTATTTGCAGATTTGTCTTGTGCTGATTGTGTCACATCGGCAGCCTTGTCACGTGCTGACTGTGCTACATCTGCAGTTTTGTCACGTGCTGATTGTGCGGTCTGCTTGGCAGACTCAGTCCATTGCTCTGCTTTCTCCTGCAAAATCCACCAAACGAGAATATCAAATATATAGGATTTGGCAAAATGTATACTTGATAAGGTTTGAAACTGATAATAAAAGAGAAATAACAATAAAAAAAAAAAAAAAAAAAAAGTTGNGAGGTTGCAGAACGGACGCGAGCTTGGCCCTTGGTCTGGCCAGCATTGAATGATTGTTGCGACATGATTGATTCAAGCAAAAGGTGTGAAGAGGATTGAAAGTATATAAGAGAGTAAGTGCTATTAGATTTGATTGAATGAATTCGTTTGATACGAACTATATTTATAGTGTTTTTTGTTGTTTGTTTTTTTTTTTGAAACTTTGAGCTATGAGTGAATAATTTTTTTTGTGTGTGGATCGATTGGTGTCGATGTTGAGAGAATTGAGGGTGGCCATTTGTCTTTCGTAAAATCCTCTTTGACAATTTCTCTTAGACATAATAAGCCCAAATAAAATTATCCTTCTACCCAAAATAGAAAACAAACACGGAAATATAAATAATATAAGAAAGATTTATTAAAACAATCTTTCATTACTAAAACAGTTTTATATTTTTTCATTTTATTATATCAAAGTTGAAAGTTTTTTAATCCAAAATTTTTTAATAACAAAAGAGTTATTAATATTCATTTGAGATTTTTTGTTGTTGTGTGTATTTGAAAAGTGTAGTTTCTGCATAAACCGTGTATATTTCCGGAAAAAGTATTTGGTGAATACAAAGTAGGAAGTTGTTTATTGAAAAATAAACATCGCGTATCATAGAGTATCCATTGGAAAGATTTGTCTGGATGTTTGATGTTCTATTTAGACCAAGGCCCATTTCTTAATATGGACAAGATAACGAGATCGTTAGGATTTTGGGAGGAAAAAAGAGTTTTGTCTTGAAGGTTTTTCAATACCTAAATTAGATATCCATCAACTGAGAAAAGTTCAAAAAGTGATGTGGGGTTGAGTTTTAGATGTATGAGCAGGGATCAGAGTTTCCTCATGACATGTCATGTTTTAGGTTTTGAAGTTTTGAATGATAACCATTAGAGCATGATATTGCAACAAAAATGAGTTTTTTAAACAAATTTTTTGGATTAAAAAAATGAAAAAATGTTAAAAAGAATAGAAACGTTTCTTTGTGAATGGTTTGAAGAAACGCCTCTTTGACAACACGTGTCGAGACCAAAATTTTTTGGTGAGAAAGAAAAAAAACATATGTTCTCTCTCGCAACTTTTCTCTCTCTCTTCTCTTTCTATACTTTCCATCTCTCAGAGACGAAGTGTTGAGAAATTTTTCCTCCACCAATTCTTTCGAATTCAATTCGATTCGATATTAATATTATTTCGATAAGGAATCAAAACTCTCTCTTCTCCTTTTTCTTTTTGATCTCGGATTTTGGGTTTCTTCTTTGATGGAAAGAGGAAAGTTCAAGGGACCAACGCCGTTTATCAAGTGCAGCTGAAATTGGTATGAAATTTTCTCAATTTTTCACCTCTTAATTTGTTTTTGTTCCTTTGTTTTACTCGATTTAGCATTTAAAGAAGTGAAATATATCTAAATCTTGATTGCCAGACTGCAACACATAAATCTTGTTCGACTTCTTGGTTATTGCTATGACGCTGATGAACATATTTTGATATATGAGTACTTGGAAAATCTAAGCCGCAGTTCTTATCTCTCGGTTAATGTCACTTGTTTTACTTTACCATTAAACGTCTTTGCACAACGTAAATTTAACCAATCCCTTTGTGATCAATTCGTAGACAATACCCAAAGCTTTAAGCTAAATGGGCAGAGAAGAATAGAGATTGTCAATGGTATTACACGAGGACTCCATTACCTTCACCAAGATTCATGGTTTAGGATAATTCACAGATACTTGAAAGCAAGCAACATCTTAGTTGATAAAGATATGAACCAAAAGATATCGGATTTCGGGATGGCCGGCTCATTGGAAGAAAGGAGACAGATGCTAAGACAACGACCCTCGTGAGAACTTTGTAAGTATTGTTTTAAACCTTTTTGTTTTACTCAATTTAGCACTTAAAGAAGTGAAATATATATATCTAAAGATTAGGTCTTGTTCTTATCTGCTGTTGCTCTACTTCACCGATCTGAACCTGTTTGATTGATTCAGCTCTTTTAAAGCTGTAATATGTTTAAAAGATCTGTTTGGTTCTTACCAGATTGACTTGTACTGCCTTGTTTCTTGTTTATGTATAAAAATCTCTGCCTTTAATGATCTTTTTTAGTATATGATCATAGGAATTTTTTTTCAGATGTGTTCAACTTTAGGGATTTATATATTTGTTTGTGTGTTTTTTGTTAGGCTCTGGTTGGGTTTTTATCTCGCGGTTTCCTACTATTCTCTTGTAGTAGACATTGTTATGTACAAGAGAGACAAAACCGAGCTGTTCATCTTGTGGTGTACGATATAGTTGCTCCTAGTGCTGCTTTGTTTACCGGTTATGTTAAGCTACATAAATTTTGTTTTGTCTTCATAAGTTTTACCTTTTTTAATTTGCTGATTATTTAGGCTAGTAAAACAACTGAACTCTCAAGGGGTGAAAGGTTTGTGGCGACTACTGAGCTTCTTACAGTTCCATCTTATATTGTCTTTTGCAGGGAGGAGCTAGAGAAGGAGCGAGCTCATGAGCGATACATGAGGTTGCAGGAGCAAGGCAAAACCGAGTAAGCAAGAAAGGATTTGGATAAACAATAATAATCTATTATTTTCTCACTTGTCTGTTTCTATGTTACCAAAAGAGTTTTTTATTTTATTTTGGAATTGCTATTAACATAATGTAGTTCTGCCTTGCGTACATATTAACATACTAGGACGAGAACATAAACAATTGGAGAAGATTATTAATGTATAAAATGAATGTTGTCTTTCTTTTCTTTGTTATCACTTCAGTTTTGAATTCTCCTTTTAACCGAACCAAATCTAGTTTCTTTTTCTTACAATATTTCTCAATTGGGTCCTTAGAAAATTGGTTAAAGCTTACGATTTTGTTTGTGTATAGGTTCTGATTGAAATGAAAATGAATGAAAAGGAAGTTGCAGCTGTTTTGTGTGTGTAGAGAGATCACATTTGCTAACCTCATTTGAGTGTTAGGTAAGAGTTACTCTCTCATTGATTACTTTTATAACTTTTAATTAATGAACATTTTACTGTTAGATTAGGCTTGTGAGTTTTATTGTGATGAATGTGAGTTTTATTGTGATGGATGTGAGTTTGATTAAATGGTAGCTACGATTTTGTTTTAGATTGAGTAAGAGTAATGAATGCTTCTTAGGTCATTAGGTAAGGAATGGCTAAAACAACCACCACAACATGTGGTTTCTACTTAAACCTAAATACACTTGAAACAAAAACTCATTCCTTAAATTGTCTTTCTTAGTACTTTCAAACCACCCCTTCTTCTCTTTCTATCTTCAAGCTCGACCATTAACTTTAGGATATGGATTCTCCGAATCCATATAGTCAACCCTCTAACTTCATGGACCTGTTGACTAGTCAAATAGGCAGTGCCTATCCTCAATGCATTCCTTATGAGAGTTTTCCCCCTAGTATATGTCTAAGATCTGTCGATGTACCTCTCTTGAGTACTGAAGATGCAAGCTTATGCGAATACACAGCTGCTGATCGTAGAGAAAGAAGAAAGTGGAGCTCGGTGGATGATATTTTTCTCATCAGTTCCTGGTTAAACACCAGCAAGGATGCAGTTGTTGGTAATGAGCAAACATCATGAACTTTTTGGAAGCGTATTGCAGCCTACTATGCTGCAAGTCCTCAGGTCGCAGGTGATGAAAAGCGAGAGGCAGGTCAGTGTAAGCAGAGGTAGCAGAAGATTAATGATCTGGTGTGCAAGTTCTGTGGATGTTATGAGGCTGCAAAAAGAGAGAAAAGTAGTGGACAGAATGACAACGATGTTCTGAAAATGGCTCACCAAATCTTCTACAACAATCACAAGAAGAAATTCACACTTGAACACGCATGGTATGAGCTCTGCAATGACCCGAAATGGTGTGAGGTTGGACATGGTAAGACTGATAGAAGTTCTAGTAAAAGAAGAAAGTGTGAGGATGGTTCCCAGTCGTCAAACTCGCACACTAGCAATGTGGGTGGTGAAGAAACCAAACGGCCACCTGGTGTTAAGGCAGCAAAAGGCAAAGGTAAAAGGAGTTTAGAAGGTCAAATGAGTTTTGGAAGTCACCAAGGCTCTCTCGGAGGAGCTTCAGAGCATGTGGATGATTAAACAGAAGGACATGGTAATGAAAGAAAAACTGAACAAGACGAACTTACTTGACACTCACTTTGCAAAGAAAGAACCCCTCTCTGAGATTGAAGAAGCGCTTAAGAACAAGATCATTACAGACATGTTGAGTTAGTGTTTTCATGTAGTTTCTTTTGTTGTTGTTTACTGTTTCATTTCGATTTTTTATTGAATGTTAACAGTTTTTTTGTTTCAGTTTAATGCAAACTCCTAAGTATGAATGTATTCCGATATCATGTTTGTCCAAACTGATTAAGTTCATATTCTGTTTTAATATAAAAACGAGTTTGTATGTTTCATGTTCATGTTGCACAAGCAACACCGAGTCTAATTTAGTTTATGGTATGTTAAAATGTGATGTATTTACTGCCTCATCTTTGTTGATTCAAGCTTTTTTACTTTGTTGTTGTTGTTGTTGTTGCTGATATCTAGTGTGGTACAAGCTTTATCAGTATGATTTTGTATTCATTGTCATACAGGTTCTATCTAAAGAAGATGCTTAGACCTTAGCCTTGTGCAAGAATATGATGAATCGCAGTGAATGCATCTCGCTTATGGTCGTCTTTGATCCTTATGAAAGGTACTTAACCTTTTTTTTAGCTTCTCTTTTTACCTTTATTATTTAACATGATGATTTCTACCTGATTGAATATGCTTTATAAATTAAATAACAAATTGAAATCTTTTGAGTTATTTTGTTATTTTCGGTTCCTTATCAGCTAATTCTGGATTAAAAATCTTATTGTATTTCTTTTCCGTGTGCATATAGACACAATCAAACAAGAGAAAGTCACAAGATTTACTTTACCATAACCACAACATGTTGGCACAAACCACCAAAAAAAGTCACAAGCATTGGCTTTACCAACACCACAAGCCACGAAAAGAAGTCACAAGAATTTGGACTGTATGTTTATTTGTTGTTTTGCTAACAATACAACAATTTGGTTTTGTTGCTTTACAAATACTTTACTATATATTCCTTTGCAATACTTTCTTATCTCATTATCCTTCTCGTTTTATGTTTTCATTTTAATTTTCCTCTCCTTCACCCCGTTCTCTTTTCTTGCTTACTCTATATTTCTGTTCATCAATAATTTTTTCTTATTTATTCTTACACTTTCTCTTTTCAATACTTTTTTCTTATTTTTTCATCAAAATCTTAAATTTTTTTCAGTCATAAATGGCATCTTCCTCTAATAATCGTTTTGATGGATCATCTAATAAAAAATTTTATCAAGATTTTGATAACGTATTTGATCAACATTTTGATCATGTATTTGATCAAATGCTTGACAATATGTTTATTGATTACGGTGATTATCAGGAGCCAAATGAATCAAGGGAAAAAAATGAGTTTTTATCGAAAAACATCGCCAAGAAGGCTACATACGTTTATGGAATGATTCTTTCAGTGAAGATCCAACATATCCTCATAACTTATTCCGGTGACGTTTTAGAATGGACAAACCATTGTTCATGCATATTGCTAATCGCCTCTCCAATTGAAGTTCAATTCGTTGGACAAAAGGAAGATGTTGTCGGAAGGCATGGTCTCTCTCCACTTCAAAAGTGTACGACAGCAATTTGTCTTTTGGCATATGGTGGTGGAGCTGATAGGGTTGATGAATACATCCAACTATGTGAAACTACTGCTCGTCAATGTTTAGAAAATTTTGTCAAAGGAATAATATATTTGTTCGGTGATGAATATCTAAGAAGACCCACACTGGAGGATCTTCAACGACTACTTCAAATTGGAGACCAACATGGATTTCCCGGGATGGTTGGAAGCATCGATTGTATGCACTGAGAGTGGAAGAATTGTCCTACCGCTTGGAAAGGGCAACATTCACGTGGTTCTGGAAAACCCACAATCGTTTTAGAGGTGGTGGCTTCATATGATATCTGGATATGGCACACGTTTTTTGGAGCTCCAGGTACTTTAAACGATATCAATGTTCTTGATCGTTCACCCGTTTTTGATGATATAATAAAAGGCCAAGCTCCACAAGTGAATTTCTTTGTCAACGGATGGGAATATCATTTGGCTTATTATCTCACTGATGGTATTTATCCGAAATGGAAAATTTTTTATCCAATCTATTCTAATTCCACAGGATCCGAAAGCATCTTTATTTGCTCAACGTCAAAAAGCTACCCGAAAAGATGTTGAGCGTGCTTTTGGAGTATTGTAAGTTCGATTTGCCATTGTTAAAAACCCAGCTATTTTTTGGAATAAAGAAAAAATATGAAATATTAAGAGAGCATGTATCATACTCCACAATATGATTGTAAAAAATGAATAAGATGATGTTTCAGAATTCCAACAAGGAGAAGGAATTTTAAATTCACATGTGGGTCTCACGTATTCTATAGATATGCTTACAAATGTTGCCAATATGATAGATGTTTGAACTATAATTCATGATAAAAAAGCGCATCAACAATTGAAAGTTGATTTGGTTGAGCATATATTGCAAAAATTTGGACGTCATCAAGATAATAATTGAGCTTTGATGCTTATTTAAAATGTTTATCGTTTAAATTTTCAATTCTTTGTTTCAGATGTTTTTATGTTTTTTTTTAATGTTTGTAATGTTTTTATGTTTATAATATTTTGTTAAATAATGTTTAATTAAACAAATAAACTCTATTTAGAACTTTAGAAAAAGTTTAAGAATTGGGTTTCTCCCATTGTAATACTAAAACAAATAATTTTTTAATTAAAACCATCTCCTTAGCTGCGGCGACTCCCTGAAGCTTCTCAAGATACCTTCTACTCTGAGTCTCTACTGTTGTGCTTCATCAGCTTCCTTTGGAGTTTGGACTGGCACTCCTTCTAAAGTTATGTCCTCTGGTGGCAACAACCACGTCTCTGGCTCATTTTTTCATCCACTGTCGGTCTCTTATGCCTTTGGTCCAGCCGAGTATTTGATCAAGTGTTGTGGTCCATGGCTTTCCTCTGCTTTGAGTAGGCCTCCGAAAGTTCTTTCTCCGCATTTCAAGGAATCAAATCTCTTATACTGGTTTCATTAGGTCTCTTTTATCGATTGGAGTTTTTGGTACCTTTTTATGAGGATGATACAATGTTGTTTTCTTGGAATAAGAATCTCACTTTACCTCTTCATGAGGATGTTACGTTTTATTTTTGCTCTGTTATTCATCTTTTTGAGATGCTATCCCAATCGGTTGGTAGATTGTGTGTTACCTGCGGGTTTAGAGTATTGGTTTCTAGGACTCGAAAGTTGGAGATTGTATCTTGATCCTCTTTTGTTAGTAGGAAAGAAAGATCCCAACTCTCATTTTTTCCATTTGAATAGTGATCTTGTAGGCTTTAGTAGTCTTGATTTCTATCTTAAGAATATTGACCTTCTCACTTTTGCTTGGAGTGGAGTTGAGTTCAGGATTTTAAAGTTGAAGATGGTTCTGTCTGTGATGGCAAATCTGCTCCAACTCTTTGGCTTTTTTGACTTATGAGGCGTGGATGTCTCTCGGTGATTATGTCTGAAGCTGCCAGGATGACCCTGCGAAGGATCTATTGGTTTTGTTTATCTTATCGCCCTTATCTCTATTTCTAAAGTTTATTATCTTTTGTATTCTCTATGGCTTGATCTTCGTTTCAATTAATGCTTTCTTTGTTTCAATACTTTCTTTGTTTCAGTTTTCGATAGTGAGGATGTATACTCCTCTAATGAAGAGTAATTCTTTATTATTTAATGAAATCTTTTGACCCAAATAAAAAAAAATTTCTTAACCTAAATTAATTAATAAAGTTAAGAAATCTATTAAGATTTCTCCAATAATCAATAATCATGCTCTTATAGAAATAATAGAAATTAAAAAGAAAAGAATTAACAGAAACAAAATAATAAGAATGAAGTAGAATATTATTTTTTTTTAAAATTTGACAAATAATATTTTTATTATTTAATTTTCTACAAAATAAGGAATGAGAAAAAATCATTTGTAATAAATATTTTTTTTAAATGTTATAATTTTGTAGGAATGAAGATAAATTCAATATTCCTATTCATTTTTATGATCATCATTAAAAACATTAGAAATATAAAAATGGAAAACTAGGGGATTAAACTCTCCTTTCACTTATCTAAATATCCTATGAAAACCCAATGTTAACAGAAGAGATCTAAAGTAATTTCATTTCACCTTATCATATGCTTTTGATATGTCTGTTTCACCATCATATATTCATACACAATTTTTGAATAAATCATGAACTCATACACCATTTTACGTGCGACTAAAATATTATCTGAGATTAGTCTTTCTGCAGGTAATGCTGATCCGTTAACTGAAACAATTTTCTCAAAGCTATAAACGATTAACTAGAAGATTTTAGATAATTCTGTAAAGAATAGAACAAAGAGGTTAATTGGTCTCATGTCTAACATAGCCTGACCTTTGATAATGAGCATAGATGAATATAATTCTATTTTTTTAAAAGGTCCCATTAAGAAAGAAATAATGCTACCTCACTTTGATGTCTCTCCATTGAGAAACATTTGATTAAAGGTAAAAAATAATCACTAATTTACCATGTGTCATTACGATAGCTACAAGTATACAGACATTTTGACGCGTTACCCATCAGTGATCGAGGTCATTCATAGTAGATTCATACAAACTACTGTTTTCATACAGTCATACTCATACATATTTATATTCACGGTTCACTTTTAATCACATTTCAAAATTAGTGAGATAAATTCACAAAAATATCCACCAGTTTTAAATTTTGCATTTGAATTTTTAAATTCAATTCCAAACTTTACAAATCTCAGAAAAAAAAATGTTACAATGGTGATTTTATAGTTCAGAATCATACAGAGTTTAATATTTATTACATTTTTATAGAATTAAATGATCATTTCCGAAAAAAAGAAGACAATACATTTTTGACCTTTATAATTCATTCACTGGAATCTCTCCTCGACTTGTCCGCTACAAAACCCTAAGCCTCTCTCACTTTCTCTCTGCTTCACGACAAAGAATAACACTTTGAAAACTCAAGATGGCGAAAAAGAAGCTTAACCCTTTAGAAGATCCACCAGAAGCATCTTCAAGCGACGAAGAGGAAGTGGAGAATCTCTCCGGAGAGGATGTAGAAGAAGAAGAACAGATCTCCGATGATTCCTCATCATCTGAAGAAGAAGACAATCTCATGAATCCCACCAACATTCCTCCCATAACAAAACCAAAACCTCCTTCCGCTTCTGGATCAAAGAAGCCCATCAAGGAGAAGGAGGTAAGTGGTGGTTCACCAGCGGTGAAGTCAGGGAAGAAGCGACAGAGTGAAAGTACACCTTCAAAGGAAGTGAATGCAAAACGGTCAAAGAAGGTTTCAGAAGAGACAAAGAAACCGTCTTTGTTTCAGAGAGTGTGGACTGAAGAGGATGAGATCTCTCTGTTACAAGGTATGATTGATTACAAAGCTGATACAGGTGATAGTCCGTATGATGATATGGATGGGTTTTATGAATTCACTAGGAAAGCTATTAGCTTTGAGGCTAGTAAGAACCAGTTCTTTGACAAGATTAGGTCTTTGAAGAAGAAGTATAAGGTGAAAGTGGAGAAAGGTGTTGAGTCTTTGAAGAAGGCTCATGATATTGAATGTTTTAAGTTGTTCGAGTGTATTTGGGGATCGAATGGAATTGCTGTTGAGTCTGCGGTTAAGTCTGGTGTGAAGAAGAATGAGAAGAAGAAGGTTGTGAAACCTCATGGTAAAGATGTGGAAGAAGTAATTGTGGCTCTTGAATCTGCCGCTAAGTCTGATGTAACACCAAAGAAGAGTAAGAAGAAGCCCATTTCTTTGGAAGCTAATGGTGACAATGTGGAAGAAGATAGAGAGGTGTTGGTTAGTGGTGACAATGTAGAAGAAGATAGGGAGGTGTTGGTTAATGGTGAGAAGGTTGAAGAAGATAGAGATGTGTTGGTTACTGGTGAGAAGGTTGAAGAAGATAAGGAAGTGTTGGGCAAT
>OVBI01000611.1:0-63037 GCA_900406495.1 Sisymbrium altissimum
TTATTAAAAAAAAAATGCGAAAGTTATTTACTGTAAAAAGGAAGACACGTGGCAAGTAAATGATATGGTGACGTGGTGCATTCTAAGGAAAGAGGTTGGCTAATTATATATAAGATTAGATCAACTGGTGAAAGAGTAGGCTAACCCACGGAATATTTTTGGATTAAGCCTTAATATTTAAGTTCCTCCAACTATAATAGACCCTGAGAACTAATACAATGTTATAAATATCAATTTGTGAGTAATTTTTAATTTTGAAAGACCATGAAACTCAAAATGATAACAACCAATTCCAATATAATATATGTATCTCTAAAATAGTTAAATTGTTATAAGATTTACAACAAAAATAAAGCCAACAATAATGACAAAGACAATGATGAATATAGGTGTCAAAATGAGTACACAACGAACACAGAACAATACTAATAAAACATAACCGAATACAAAACTAAAGATTTACATGAAGAACTAACTACAATGTAAAAAGTACCTCATCTGGATGTTTACGGTCTACCACATATGTTCTTTGGTCTTTTTACAACTAGTTCTTTCTTGGAACCACTCTCAATATGCATTTCCTGACCAAGACTGTAACACTCTCAATCTGGAATGGGTCAAAGTTTATTAGATGAGGCGTGCAACAATCAAACACAATTATGGTCGTCAACTTCTGTAATGGAGTTCTGGATTCCTCAAATTTGAGCTGATTAATAGAAAAAAATATTGTTTATCTCCAACATTTAGCCAATGTACATTACCTTTTTGTCGTAGATGTCCTTCCAAATCTTGTAATGTTTTCCGTTTTTTTGAAGCTTTTGCTTCGATCGAGTGCTGAATAGGATTATGTAAGGTAGTGTTTGTTTAGTACAAAGATCATCATAATTCATGAGCTTCCCTAGTGTGGCGTGTAAGGTCCGACAACTTCTCCTTACCCAACACATCAAATAGGGGTTTGAGATCTTTTAGCTTTTTGGAGAATCAGACAAGGCAGATGTGAAAATAAACAAATGATTTGTTTCTTTCTAGAGCTCCTCCACTATCGAATGAAATTGTGGCAACTTGGCAAGGACATGAAAACTTAAATGGCTTCCTTTTCCAATCATTTTCATCTCTAACATGATACGCTTTTTGGAATGATCATAAGTAAATTCAGAGCATCCATTGAATTAATTTAAAAACAAGTTAGAGCTTCAAATTAAAGAATCCGAAAATTACACTAAAAATATGTAAAAAAAAAAAATTATAAATAGAGGTATGCCATCATTATCTATAACTAATAACTATGACGATGGATTATAATCCGAAAATTATAATCTATGGTCATCCATGACTACTGATCAGGTAGAATGGTACATGTTTAATTTGCAAGTGGATCACATCGAATTATAGGCGACAAAATGGACACGGATAATCTTTTTGACTATGATCATTTGAAATCAGAGAAAATGTTTTCAAGTGTAGAATTTGATCTTAGTCATGGAAACACGCAATGACCATGAATGATACGTAGCTCTTCCGAAATTCCAAACTCGACATATTTTTTTCCTTTTTCATTTTCTATCCAAACCTACAAAACTCGTACACCATATATGTAATACGATTACCATAAACACCATGATGATGATTATGGGATCAGATGAGGATGATATTAAAAGCCAGTTTTGAGGGAAAGCCAACCAAGCAAGAATTTGTCGTCCTAAGTAAGTAATTTACCGACCGTTTTTCTTTGAAATATTCAATAGGTCAGTTAGTTACAATTCATAGCACTGGTGGAGGACAAATTGTCGATTGTCACTCCCCCACCTTTAATACCCGATGATAATAGTTTTTTTTTATAACAAAATATGTATCCTCACACGTCCAATCAATCTTTCCATGTCAACAGAGTGGAAAATTCAATGCCATTTAATAATCTATCTTGGCTAGGCCGAAGTCATTGCACACATAAATTGTGGAAAATTGAACGAGATTTTGTTTCTAGGAACTTTTGTTCTAAGTCAAATTAAACGAGCAATTCCAGTATCAGTACAATCAAATTAAACATTAGTACTTCTTTACCTTAAATTATTAGTCCAATAAACAGTAGCTTATCTTCAGATTACCGTAGGTTACAAACTAAACTATACAACTAAAGTAACTAACATTAAATATACAG
The DNA here is from genome assembly GCA_900406495.1 of Sisymbrium altissimum. NCBI lineage: Eukaryota > Viridiplantae > Streptophyta > Magnoliopsida > Brassicales > Brassicaceae > Sisymbrium > Sisymbrium altissimum. The sequence goes on from OVBI01000611.1 coordinate 2,159, forward strand.
AGTATACTAAAGTAAAAACTGGCCCAAATAAAACCACATACACGTTTACTCTCCCAAAGATTCTAAAAGAATAAAATCTCCATTGAGTTTTTTTTCTTTCTACTTTTGTACACAGTGTGTGTGTGTTGTGTTAATTAATCGTTTAGATTGATCACTATTCTTGTTCGATCTTTAGTCTTCCCACTGTAATAAGAAAAGCAAACACCTCCAGATGATATAAGCACGCGTTCTTTGCTCCTTACACCAATCCCAGCAACGGAGCTTCGCTATCCGACCCGACCCAACTCTTCCCATTGAAATCTTCATCTTCATTAACAACCTCTATGTGGTGGTTTTTAATGTTCAAACCATGTTTTCTTCGAGTAGTTTTGGAGTAGCGAGAAGTAGAGAGAGCTGTGGAATATATAGAGAAGGCTGAAGTGGTAATTAAGTTTACCGAGAGAGCGGGAGAGACCATGGAGGTGACAAGAACAAGAAGAGTGGAATCCCACACTACAGAAGATGACAAGACAAAGCTGAGTTTACTTGTTATCCTTCTCTTGTCTTCTTCTTTCACTTGGTTTGCCTTAACCTATCACTCTCACTTATCACATTTCCTATTGAAAAAAGGGGGGAAAAAGATAAAGATAAAAAGAGTCGAACAGTTACGTATTTGTACATATATATAATTCTTATTTGTCGTCCTCAAATTCAGCGCATGTTACTACATGCATATTTTTGTACGATTTTGCCCGATTTGACAATTCTAAGTTTGAGAGTTTTTCTGTATATATTTTCTCTTTTTCTCTTTCTTGTCCCTTACAAACAGAAAAGTTGAGATAATTAAGTTTGTGGGTATAAACTTTAAATTCTGAGTAGAGAATTAAACACAAAATCTCTTATAAACTTAAACTAAGGTACTCGATCCATGAACTAGACACCAATCTTTATTTGATTCACAAGAAATGCTACCGTATGTTTTCTTTCGTAAGATATATATATATAACGGCTAGCTAGTGTATAAAATCAGGAATACACATGAAGATATTAATGGGGGTGTCAAATAAAAATGAAGCCCTAGCTCCGAGGCGGCAAAGATGTGAAGGAAAGTAAACTTCGACAATTTTTTTTCTCGGACCAATGCTATCATGTTTTAGTTCTTTTTATTTTATATTTTATTATAGTTGGTTTATAATTTAGGAGTAAATTACACTGAAAATTCCGATGATTTTTTTCAATCGTTAGAAAAGAGCATTCAACAGCCACGTCTTAGTTATTGTAAATGGATAAGTGCATCTGAATGTGTTTTGTAACAAATAAAAAAAATAATTGGGTTAGACTCGCAAGATATTTTAGATAATAATTCAAAATCTGAGCTGAATCGGGTTGGATTGTCTTGATTAACACCCCTAGATACGAATCAAGAATGAACACATCTCAAGTAATTGTCGGGTCTTGGATCATGCGTTTGTTTAATCACTTTCACTAAGTGTAGATGTGTGGGACATAAAAAGAACTTAAACTAAGCCGTTGCGTCTTTTGTCCTTCTATTTTCATTTGGTTGTATACGTGGTATATGTTTCATAATACGACGCATAAACTAATAAATAATAAATAAAAAAACTAATAAATACTAATAATATATGGATAATTGGTGATGCCTCACGCAGCTGTTACCCATTGGTGCTGAAACTGGTCGGGTTATTGAGTACCACACCATTATTTTTATATGCTTTTATCATAACATGTAATTTAATTGAACTAATATTATTATCTTTTCGAGAACCAAATGGAACTAGTATTGGTGGAAAATGAATACACTACTATTATTATTTTATCCTTTAATTTGTTGACATCTACTAATCCAAAATAAAACGATATACGTGTATCCAATAATTATAGCCATTCATTCAACAGCGATTATAAGTACGCACCTGTGAACTCTATCAGTCACACAAGTGCCTACATGCATAAATACAAGTACTACAGAAAATTGTATATTTCGTCGAACTTTTGGGGTAAGTTTAGACTTTAGCGGGTACAATAATTTGACAGGTAAATTTTGACTACGAGATCTTGAGGATGATATTATGTCGCTGAAATGTATAAGATATTAAAGACATCTCATCTGTATTAATTAGCTTAAAATATTTGTACAAGCCCAACGATTACATATGTAAACCAAAAATGATGAAGGCTAAAGTTTTTTCGTTAAAAGGTTAAGAGAAATTAAGTAAAGATCAAAATTAACAAGAAAAGAAATATGAGTTATTATCGGAAGAGAGAAGCAAAGTGATGCAAATTCTGATGATCTGAAGCTTTGCTCTCTGTTGTCTCATTGTCCTCTTCATCTTCTCCAATCTCTCCTTCATCTTTTCCTTCAACTGCCTCATCAATTCCAATTATGTTGGACACCCACATATATACTTACACACGCATACATTTATATACATGCAAACACTTGCACGTAGGAACAAAGGAAGAAGGGACAATCCCACACCTATACACTTGAGCTCAACCTCCAACACATATACAAAGTGTCCAAACACCATAAAACTCTGTCGGAAACCTACGTGCAAAAGATACTTAATATTGTGTAAAAAGAATATGGTTCATACGTGATTAACACCATACAGTTTTGTGTTTGTGGGTGTATGTACAGTTAGACATACAAAAAGCTAGACATATAATCATTATATATAAGATGAATAGCTCCTTTGGTATACAAAACGGTAAAATGTTTTTAGCGAAAAGAAAGAAGTAGTGGTACGGTACCAGAAGATACTGAAATATTTAGAAGTGGTAGCAGACTAGCAGTACCAAAAAAATAAAGATGAACTGCTCTCGAATACTACCAATTAATTTTATTTTGGTGATTAGTAAACAAGATTGGTGAAAAGGAAGACATATAACAAGTTACTATTGTGAGATACAATTTTAAGAATTAAAAAAATAGAAAAAACCAGATAATCAGTTAAGTCAAATGGAAATCGAATTCCTGTGATATGATATTTAAAAAGAAATTTTAACAAAAAAAAATATTAAAAAAAAATATTTTATCTTCTTTTTTTTTGGGAAGTTTAAAAAATATATGTTATCTATTTATACAAACTAGATAATAATCCGCGGGTAGTGATGATGCCTCACCTAAGTATAGGGATGTTAATATAAATGCAAGTATCAACGTATTGGCGCATGGATGGACCGGGCCACTTGTACGTTGAAGAGTGAAGCAAGTTCACGTGCTTAAGGTCATGCCACTCTTTGAATATTTGCATGAAAACACGTTCTTAAGCTCGACCGTCATTTAATTCTGACTCTTCTTTTGTCCTCCTCCACTAACTTATCATTTCTTAACTTTTCCAATGTGGTTCAATTTCTCAATTAGTTAACATTATCTATTTATTTTATTTCATTTTTATATAAATGTCTGTTTCATATTTTTCATATTTATAGTTCATCCATGTAAATTTCAAACCACAAATTATATTCTCAATTTTGTTTAAATAAATTATATCCTTATTTATAAACATTAAAGAAAAAATATAGAAAAGAACGGATATGAAATAAATAACCGAATTATCTGTTTAAGAATTAAATATGTAAAATTAAATAAATATTATAATTTTTCTGAATTTTCAGATTTTTTTTTAACATTTTTAATATTGCTCAGATTATCTAATATATTCATCCCAAAGTTGATTTTTACCCAAATTTTTTAAAGTTTGGAAACTAATTATAGTTACAAAAATTTCTCGAACATGTTCCTATTATCTCCGATTTTTTTAAAAAAAATACTTTCGATAATAATGTTTTTCAATACCTAAATTATCAATTCGCCCTTTCCTGCTCTAATTCTCGAAATGATCGACCGGCACTTCCATTTTTGTAAGTTATTCACAATCATATCAATTTTAATTTGAAAACACTAGTTAATATATTTAGATTGAGCCACGTATAGGTATAAAATTAATAGTTTAATTAGAAATAAAATATAAAATCAAAACAATGATAACAAACAGACAAAAGAAAAACGAACGCTAAACAGTGGCAGATAGCAAAAGACAACTAGCTTTTCTGTTTATAACTTTATCTTCAGCAATTAGTTCCAATTATCCCTACAAGCTTTCCGTTTCATGCTTTCATATCTTATTCACAACACAGAACGTATAATGTTATTACTTAGCATAAATTACTAAGAGTTGTCTCTTAATGCAGCCGTTAAATTACATTTCTTTGATTTGAAAATATGACAAAACAATAATTAATATGGTTGTCAGTTTAATCTATATCAATAAGTGATATTATCTTCCACATATATGACAGTTTACATCTCAAAAACATGAGCTTGGCTTAACTTCCACACTCACCATACAAAGTCAAACAACTAGCCAAACGTAGGAAATAGATATAGTTAAATATTTAAACAAAGGATTAATAGTTTGTATGTTACATGTATAACCAAAGAAACGCATAATAACTCTATAATAAACAAAAAATTTCAACGAAGATCTCTAGATCAGTTTTCTAATAAACCATTGTTTATATTAGAGCTTGCATAAAGTCCAAAAAACTATCACAAAAAGGCCATCTTTTGTGGATTAATACTTCCAAAAAGTTTAACAAAAAAAAAACAGTTAATTTTGATTTGGCAAAGCCAACTACTCATATTTCTTAAAACATGTTATAAAGTGCACATTTTCACATGACAACATATCATATTGTAATATTAGATAATAATGTAAATCTCTATTCAAATATTTTATTAGACATTATTTTGAAATCATATTAAATAAAAGTAAATAGATTTCAAAATGATATGATATATATATATATATATATATATAAATGGTTATGAAATTTCTTTTATGAATATTCATTAACCACTTTATAAAAAAATTAATTTAACGTGATTAATCAATTTCTTATCATCGATCATCTTATATAAATAATAATATAGTGATAATAAAAATAATTATAATAACTTAAATAATTAGAAAATTAAAAAATTCATCTTTAAATTAATTAGCACATTTTCAATAGTCAAACTACTAACAAAAAATATTTTCTATAAACATATATGATTTTCATTTTTATTTTTCAAATATATTTGAAAAAATTAAAATAATAAATTAAACTAAAAATACCATATAAAATAAAAATTTAAAGCATAGAAAATAATGACTTTAGAAAAATGATGAGTGAAATTGATATTAAATAAAGCTTTTATATAGTGAATGAACACATAATTTAAAATTTATATTAGAAAAAATAAAATCTAATAATATCAATGAAAGATAAAAAACATAGTCAAAATATTTTAGACTTTTATATTAATAAAAATAATTAAATCATATGCACTATAGTTAAGATAAATTTGCTAAACCAATGATATTAATCATTACTGATTAAATAGAAAATTCGAATATATAATTTTTATCTGACTTTACTTCTAAATTGATATAAATAGGCATAAATATAATTCCTAAATATTTATTTACTTAAATTTGTGGTTATATATTTTAATATATATATATATTTATTATTGTTAATATTTTTAGAAAGTGAATAATTTTTTATTACCATAATTTTATTACTGATTTGTATAAACACAAATCAAATATTTTCATGTTATTTTATTTTAGAAAATAACAGAAAATTTTTGAATTATATTTAAATATAATATTTTTATATAATAGCTATAGTTCTACGTAATAAATATATTTAATAATCATGGTAAGTTGATATAAATTACTTTATCATTTATAAATTAAAACTCCCTTTAAATTATTATTATTTTTTAATTATGTATATAATAATTATATTATATTTTTACTTAATACAATATAAATAAAGAAAAAGTATTTATAAGTTTTATGTTAAATATATTATATCTTATATGTGAACAATAAAATGTGCCAATATGTATATATATAAAAATTATTATGAAAATGATATAATTTTTATTGTAGTTAATAAATATAACTCAAAGTGAATAATCATACTTAAATTAAAATAATTTTTTATGTAAAATCTATTTAATAAAAATAAATTTATATATTTAATATTAAATTATTTAATTATATTGGTTAAATACATAATATATATAATAGTATTGTATGGATTATGAATAACTTGTATATTAATTAGAATTTATGGGATATATTATACTTTATATTATATAGTAATAATAATGAATAAATATATGTGATGAAAAATATATAATGGTATTACATGTAATTTATTTAGTAAAATAAGTTCTTTTTTATGTTTCAAACTTGAAAATTATTGTGATAATCACACATCATAATGACATTCATGTAATAAATACATAGGTGTTTAAAAAATCCTCAAATAGTACAGGGGATAATAGAAGACAAGATTAGTTGGTGGTATTATCAGCTCCATGATTGTGAGAGAGGTTGGTTTAGTTGAAACTGCGAGCTTTTTCATCAACCAATTACGAGCTAACATTCATGATTGTTCAACCATTTATCTCATATGTTCACAAACCAATCTAACAGGATGAAAGAAACTGGTGGTTCAAAGAAGATTGCTTTCCTTCCTGTGCGATACGTTGCAGTCATTGTTCTTCCCATATTCTTTCTCGGATGCTATATGTACAATGAGAAACTGAGGATAGGTCAGTTTCAAGGATTCAAGACAGATAACTTACAAGAAGAACACATCAGTTCACCACAACAAAGCAAAGAAGATAAAGAGAAGAAGAAGATTGAACTGGCACCATTAGAAGTCTGCGATGTTTTCACAGGAAAATGGGTTGTGGATAATGTCACATATCCTTTATACAAAGAAGGTGAATGTGAGTTTCTCTCAGAGTGGGTGGCATGTACGAGAAACGGGAGGCCCGACTCAAAGTACCAGAAATGGAGATGGCAACCTCGTGATTGCTCTTTGCCAAGGTCAGTTCCAGCTTTCGAAGAAGTAAACTGAGTTACACCACTTTCTTCTTCTTCTTCCTCTCTTTCAAAAAACTATTTTCACGGTTATAGATTTGACGCGAAGCTGCTGCTAGAGAAACTTAGGGGAAAGAAACTTATCTTCGTTGGTGATTCAATACACTATAACCAGTGGCAATCCATGGTCTGCATGGTCCAATCAATCACTCCCTCAGACAAAAAGACCTTAAAACACACAGCACAAATGTCAATCTTCAATACAAAGGTCTCATATGCAAAAAAATTTAATCATCCACGAAGCAAATGAAACCCAAATCTAATCTCTCTTTGAAATGTGCAGGAGTACAATACCACCATAGCATTTTACTGGGCACCTTTCCTAGTCGAATCAAATGCTGATCCTCCAGACAAGAGAGATGGGAAGACTGAACCAATGATCATGCCTCAATCAATCTCAAAGCACGGCGAGAACTGGAAAGACGCAGACTTTCTCGTTTTCAACACGTACATATGGTGGACCAGACATTCCAAGATCAAAGTTCTGTAAGTGATGATTAGTTTCTCTACCAAGTTCCAATCTCCATGTTTTTGCCAATCTTGATAATGCTTCTACCTTGATGATGAAGAAAGCAAGGATCTTTCAACCAAGGGTCAAAAGAGACTGATGAGATTGGAATCTATATCATGTACGAACAAGTGCTACAAACATGGACAAACTGGCTAGAACAAAACATTGACGTAAATCGAACATCTATCTTCTTCAGCAGCATGTCACCAACTCATGTCAGGTACTTATGAGCGAATGACCTAAATTTGCATTCTCTTTAAACTTTTCTCAATGACACCTTACGAAAACAATGGAACAGGAGTTCGGATTGGGGAGTTAACGGAGGAAGCAGCAAGTGCGAGAAAGAGACCGAACCTATACTCGACATGTCGAAACCAGTAGATGTCGGAACAAACAGAAGGCTTTACGAAATCGCATTGAATGTGACGAAAGCCACCACGAAAGTGCAGATAACATTCCTCAACGTGACGACCATGTCAGAGTACAGGAAAGATGGGCATACCTCTTTTTACGGTTCGAAAAGCGGCAAACTCATCACTCCCGAGCAGAAGTCTGATCCGAGAACCTTCGCTGATTGTTATCACTGGTGTCTTCCCGGATTGCCAGATACATGGAACGAGTTGCTCTCTCTTTATATCATCCACAGACATTGAAATAAATAAATACTTTGGTCTTATAATTTGAATGTGCGACAATTTTAAAATAGTGAAGAATTGATCTCATAACTTTGTGTTAAATTAAGTTTAAAAAATCCAAGGATAAAGACAGGTTTCAAAGTCTCTGACATAAGAAAATTAGATTCGCTATGCAATGTGGGTGACAAAAATCATTCAGATAAAAACAAAATTCACAAAAAGGATAAAGATAAGATTCAAAGTTTTAGATATAAGATAAATAGTTTTGCAATGAAAATGTAAAATAATCAGTCAAATTAAAATTAAAATCACAAAAACTTAGTTGCTGTGCTAAAAGTGGTTTAATTTTTTTCCTTGAGACATCACTGATAATTAACAATTCTTTTTTTTTTTTTTTGAAACTAAGAATAGATAACAAAAAAAAAAGCATATATATGTTTTATTTGTTATAAATGTAAAAATTAAGTCTATAATACTCAAATGACTCAAATATGTTTTTATATAGTTTTTTAATGTAAATATCCATTTGAAAGGATATAGGGTTTATTGTATGCTGTTTATTTGTAGTGTATATGGTATATTATCATATCGTCACAATTAAATAGAAAATATAATTTTTATGCATTATGATTAATAGCAATAGCGTAGAATATATTGAATCATTACAAAATATATTAAAAATTTTGATTAGTATATTTTTATTATGAAAATATGAATTTCATTAACAGACTGCATGACAAAATATTATGATAAATATTTTAAATTGATAAAAAGTTATAACATAAAAAATTATGAATTATCTTTTTGAATTTTAAAAATTTAAATATTTTTATTTAGTTTTTTATCAAATCTGATTTAATAATATTAAGAATAATGGATTTCTCCAACGTTGAACCAAAAAAAAAGGATTTCTCCAACAATCACCAGTGCACAAAACTCATGATTTATGCTCATGTTCATTATGTGTCAATACCAACATTATTAGCTTTCACAAATGTTGCATCGGATGAACCAATCGCAAGAAATTTATTACATTTACAACAAAAAACTATTGTAATAATTAGTTTTGCACTAAACAAAGAAGTTTTAATTGTGTATTGCATATTTTCGGAGGATAATTTGAAATTATAACATATTGATCACTTTAAATTTTGTTCTACAAATTTAGAGTAAATTGGAAATGTACTACAAAATTATGTTGTTATATTATATGAAATGGAATTGATAAATATAGTATTGTACTTAACAGGTCTAAATAGTGTATTAAAAAATCTCTATTTCTATTATTGGGATAATTAATTTCATAATAAAAAAATAAATCGAATAACAATAGTACAATTCTACTAAGGTGTTCAACATTAAAAAATGAAATTATTGTTAGTTATTATTATCATTTTTTCATACTTAACATTTTGGGCTTTTCAAGGGTTTTATATTGGGCCGAAAACTCTAATGGCTATAACTAAGAATTCCAAAAGGGATCAATTGTTGATTTTAAAATTTCAATTTTAGAAAACCAAACATTTCTCTCTCTTCCCGTTTCTTCGTAGTCGCACGATCATCGTCTCTTCTCTTCTACTTTCTGATTTCCTAATTGATGCAATTTCGGAGCCGAAGCGAGGAATCCGTTTGGGTTTTCATGGCGATTCCTCAACTCTGCTTTAGGTTTGTTCGCGAAACTATCCCTTGACAAGAACTCGACGAGAAGGGAACAGTAATTGGGGCTTAGGGTTTCAATTAACGCTGGAGATAGAAATCCGTCGTGGCACTGTGATGAGAGAGTTCATTTAAATTTGGTTTTGGTTGGAGAGGGAGCGTTGGGTGGGGATTAGGGCTTTCACTTTGGTTGTGAATCAAGGATGGTTTCGTCTAATCCAAAGGAAATGTTTCCAATTGAATCATGGAATCAAAAATTGGATCCGGTCTGTTTGTTTTTATTTTATTGTTCAATTTCAATGTTACTTGGTCTAATTCTAATTCTCTTTATGCTTAGAACGTGGTAATGTGGTTAGATCTTTGATTATTTGTTTGAGTGTTGATCATCTTTATTTAATCTCATGAATTTTATTTTTTACATGATGGTGTGAGAAAATACGTACTGCTTATAAATCTTGTGTCGTTTCTTGTTATTTCAGGTTTTAAACTTTCACCAGAAGAGATTATTATATCTTATCTTGTGCAAAACTCCTCACGCCAACACCATACATATTCCTCAGGTTTTATTCTTATCTTTGTTCTCTGTGATTGCCATCAAAGTACCATTTTTTGCTCTCTTATTGCTTTATGTTCATCTTCTTTGAATGTCTCAGTGCCTTTAAAGCTATTGCAATGGAATTTTTGGAACTTAGCTACTACAGAAGAAGAGCCTATTGATTTCATCATTATACAAAGATAAGCTTTCTCTTCTTTTTTTTTTTTTTAATGTTAATTGGTTTTCTTGGTCGACAATCTAAACATCACAAAAAGTTTATAATAACACAAACATTCAACATAAGAAAAAATGTAGAATACCAAAAACTATAATATCAAACTAACACATACATTTCACACGAAAAAGATACCAAACAACAAACCACAAACTCAAACCAAACTAGACCACAAATCACAACACATATCACCAAACAAAAAAACCACAAAACTGTAATTTCAAACTAAATGCAACACAAACATAACACAAAATATATACGAAACCCCAAAAATCATAAATGCCAAAAATCAGAATGCTCAACGAAGAATTTGTGAAAACAATTCTCTGACGAGCTTAGATGATGTAATATGTTCAAAGGTCGCAGTTACTAGCCTCTTCCTCGATTTTTTCAGTTGATTTTTCATAATATGCTGATGTAATGTAGGTATGGAGCTTCCGATGCTAATTATGAGATGGATTATTTGGAGGATCACATCATGGTATGTGGTCTTGGATGAGCTGGTCAGGTTTTATACTTTTAACTTGTTGAGATAATATTTTCTCTCCTTTAAGTTAATTTTGATTCAGATAACTGTTCAGGTTCTTTCGGAAGCCTTATTCCATTTATTGCCTTCAAGACTAGTAGGAGGTAAACAAATATATCGCTTAGAACTTCTTTACATTGTCATAGTTTATGAAATTTTGTCATGCACCACATTCTGAATGTGTTAGCTATAGTTAGCTTACAAGGGAATTAGAGTCGCAATTTTTTGATGGTGGTATAAAGTGAAGAAGTCATAACTGGAGTTTTACACTTGTTACATTTGATTTTGATTTAGTATCAACCAGTTCTCAGTTTCATTAGTATTTGGATGAGTTCTATATATACATTAATATAGAATAGGTGCTGTTTTAAATTTAGTGTTTGTTTCTCATTGTTTCAGAACATTCTCTAAAAGAGATTCTGAATCTCGTGGAGATTCACGCCACCACCGTTATGACCTGAGAGACGGGAAGTGGTAAATATCAGAGATTCATAAGGTTTTTTTCCTTATTCTTTGTCCTCAAAATTTTGGAGATTCCACTTGGCTTTAATAGTCAATCCTTGATAGGAGATTGTAGTTGAAAATAATTAACTCAAAAACTTGATCTTCTTGTTTCATGTCATTATGTTTATTTCTCTAAGTTTTGATAACTCTTGGTCTATATTATCTGCAGTATCTTACAGAAGCTGATGTCATAGCATATGGTTCTCCAGGTTTGTTTTTAAATCTCATGCACAAAACTTTACAGATGAATTGTCGGAATACTAAAGATTTGATAGAGATTTTAGTTTGAATTGACGCAAAATTACATACAATTTGATTGGCGGTTACTGCGAAGGAGTGCCTGACGAGAAGAGAGTCAAGCTTGGGGACGGAACCGGTAAGACTATTTCGTGGATATCCATGTATTTCTTATGTATGCCTCAAAATTCAGGGCATGGCTACTGAGAGGTTTTTCATATAGTTCTTCTTGTAGAGTCTTAGAGATCGTCTCTTGTCAATGTATACATAAATAATTAAGTATATATAAGGACTTTTGTGTACTAGTATTTGTTTACCTTCTCTTATTTTCATTGTGCAGTGTTTATGATGGTAGTTGAAACTCACGATATATCAACCGTCATCTGTTTTTTCTCCTCCACCAAATCTTACAGCTTAAGACTGTATATTAGTGTCTCAGGTAGGGATATTAATTTGAATATCTTCTTTACCACATATTATTTATTCTACACTTTGATTAGCAGTTGAAGCTAGAGAGTGGCTGAGAAGAGAGCCAAAATTGGGGACGAAATTGCTAATAAGGTGTAACTTATATTTTGCAAATTGATGATGATTATTTGGTTAGTGGCCTTAGATGAGATGACCAAGCTTTATACGTCTAAAATTGATGTTTTTTTCTTGACAATAGTCTATTTCAGAGAATGCTGTTAAATATAAATGGTTGCTCAATATCTTTCTGAAAAGACTAATCCCATGGAGTCTGCGATGTCAACAGGTAAAATACATTTCTTTCATTATTTCTGTAATATTGAACATTCATGTAATTTTTTACCTATACATTCTTCTGATGCCTCAGAATACCTCTTTTACTTTGTTTGCTCAGGTCGAGACTAGTGTGAACATAGTCTAATCATCGAAATGATAAAAGATCCTCTTTCGACAAATTATATGTAAGTAATTTCTTTTTTTTTTGTTGCATAATCACGTTAAGATTATGAAAAAGGGTGTTAGTATTTGTAAGCCTCCATGTTGTTTGGACCATTGTTGGATCTCTAACAGCCAAACAATGAGAATTTTCTTGCTTTTAAAAGTTTAAAGTCCATGTTATTTAGAGTAACTATTTTTTGGGAACAAAATAATATATCTATGTATGTGTTTTCGATTTAGGGCTCGAAAGAGGGCGTGTGTTACGTACTGCATAGTTTACATACTAAAATGCATCATCAAACATTCTTCACAGTATAGAGTTTTGATGGTCAGTCGTATCTTGGGTGGTATTGCTACATCTCTCTTGTTTTCAGCCTTCGAGTCTTGGCTCATTGCCAAGCACAACAAGGTCAGCCTTAGTTTTATTACTCTTATTCTTCTACATGTGAATCATGTGCACATTAGTCAGTCTAGCTATTCGAACTCCAGGCGAAAATTCTTTTAGATGCTTGTTAGTTGTTTTTTTTATAGAAACATAGTTTTCCTCCAAGTCATGTCTGTTTCTCGATTAACGTGATGAATAACATAGTTAACACAGTCAATTCTCGATGGCTGTAAACACCATAGTATCTCGCATCATGTCGTAGACTTCTAATTGTTCTAGAGCATATTATAGCTCATTTGCAAACTTTTATACGAAGTTGGATGTTGAAAAAAGTAAAGACTCTTAGTTTTAGCCATGGTTTATGTGAAGTTTTTTTTGTTTTTTTTGAAAACATATGCACAGAGGAACTTTAACCAACAATGGCTGTCACTGACATTGTCTTAGGCTGTTCTCTCCAGGTTGTGTAGATATATATTTGTCGACACTTTTTCCTCTGGTCCTGTTGCTCCCTTTGACGCTGCTGCTTGCTTTCTTTCTTGACTTAGTTCAAAATCGCTGCTATAACAATTGCTTCAGGCAGGTTCAAAGTTAGCGTTAAAGCTGTTGGTTTTTAGGCTTCTCAGTACACTGTTGTCTCTTTGCGTCCAATCCCGCATTAAACTATACTTGCTCATCATCTCTAACACAGCCTATGGTGATTTTTCAGATGAACTTCAACTAGACTCTCTCGTCTTCTTTACCGATAGAGAACATATTGCTTTCATCTTATGCAAGATAAGTCTTCATCACTTTCCTCTATATTTTTTGGTACTTTATTTTTTATTTTTCCAGACTCTTCAAAAATTTTATCAGCAAAATATTATCAAATTACTTTATAATATTAATAACTAAAACATTTCACAAATTAGAATAAAAAACACTAAAACCGTAACCCCATTTAAAAACATATCACACAAAACGAAAAATGCAAATCTCAATCAATTTCTCAACTCAAACACACGTATATCACACGAAAAACTCAAAAAAAAATCCCATACAAAGCTTGAACAAGTGCTTCATTTAGACTTTCAGAGGACCGTTAACATACACACCAAAAATCATTAATCCAAACAAAGCCTTACATCCCACGCACAGACACATACAAAGATAGAACCTCAGTATCTGAATCACTTTAACACACGTTACACGAACACAAATATACAATGATCAACATATAATTAAAACAATTGTGGCATTGGAATTCGTGAATATTAACATATTCTTGTGGCTCTATCTCTCTTTCTCTTTGTTTGACTTTTATTTTCTTAGTTCATTTTGTAATTGCATACCTTATTTAGATTATTCATCTAAATATGCACAGAGGAACTTCGATCAACAGTGGCTGTCACTGACATTCTCTTAGGCTGTTCTCTCCAGGTTGTTCAGATATATACTTGTCGACACTTTTTACTCTGGTCCTGTTGCTCCCTTTGACGCTGTTTCTTGCTTTCTTTCTTGACTTAGTTCAAAGTCGCTGCTATAACAATTGCTTCAGGCAGGTTCAAAGTTAGCGTTAAAGCTGTTAGTTTAAAGGCTTCTCAGTATACCGTTTGTCTCTTTGCGTCCAATCCCGCATCTATACTTGCTCATCATCTCTAACACAGCCTATGGTGATTTTTCAGATGAAAAGATTTCATTGATGGGCACTATTCAGTCTCTATTTGAAGCCTCGATGTACACATTTGTTTTCCTCTTGACACGAGCTCTAAGCCAAAATGACGAAGAAATTCCACACGGCTTTATCTTTGCAACCTTCATGTTAGCCTCTATGTTAGGAAGCTCTGTTGCAGCTCGTCTCATGGTTTGCACATCTCTCAGAGTAGAACACTACATGCAAATCGTCTTTCTAGTTTCCGCTTCCTCTCTTCTGCTTCCTATTACAATAAGTGTGTTTCTCAGGGTCTGACGCTACACTGTCAAAAATCTTTTGTATGCAGATTTGACCCTATAATAATAACATCTTTGCTCAGGTCTTGGTGACTCCATCAAAGGTGAAAGAGGAAGGCTTGTCATTAACTTGCTCCATTCAGCTACTTGGTTTATGTGTTTTCGAGGCTTGTGTAGAATATTTTGGCCTTCAATGATGGAGATGAGATTAAGTGAAGAAAAACACTTCAGAGGATGGGCTTACACAAAAAAGGTTTTCACAGTTTCTTCCATAAAAGACTCTTCGCATTCGACGTCAAGAGGTAAAATGCATACTGCTTATAAATTCTTTCCTGATGTAAGCTTACAGAAAAGTTAAGAGTGGCAGTTGCCTGATGGTGGTCTACAACATAAAAAGTCCCAATCAGTTTTTTGGCGAAGACCGTTTTAATGATCAATATGAGAGTGAATCATAGTTCTTTCCGACAGATTCTTCAGGTAAATGAGTATATTCAAGCATCTATTCTACATATATCTCTCTTTCCCTTTGGTTTGTTCATTCTTTGGTTGTAATTTAGATAGCCTAAATCAATTATGTATTTACACTTGTCTAGGTGAATTACTTTTTATGCTCTCTACCGAGAAAGAGAAAACGGATATGCAAGTCAAAGTGTAAGTTCCATTCTTTTTAGCAATAAGTAATTTCTTATATATGTATTGCGATAGATATGATTCTGATTGAAATCTTTGTTTGTAGAAAAGTTGGTTTTGAGCCAAGTCAGCGAACTTCAACTAGACTCTCCCGTCTTCTTTGTTGATAGAAAACATATTGCTTCCATCTTATGCAAGCTAAGTCTTCATCACTTTCCTCTATATTTTTTGGTACTTTCTCTTTTTATTTTTCCAGACTCTTTGAAAAAATTAGCAGCAAAATATCATCAAATTACTTTATAATATTAATAAATAAAACACTACACAAATTAAAATACAAAACACTAAAACCATAACCCCATACAAAAATATATCACACAAAACAAAAAATGCAAATCACAATCAATTTCTCAACTCAAACACACGCATATCACACACAAAACTAAAAAAAAAAAATCACATACAAAGCTTGAACAAGTGCTTCATTTAGACTTTCAGAGCACCACAAACATGCACACCAAAAATCATTAATTCAAACAAAGCATTACATCCCACGCGCGCGCACACACACACACACAAATATAGAATCTCAGTATCTGAATCTCTTAAACACACGTTACACACAAATACAAATACACGATAATCAACATATAATTAATTGTGCCATTGAAATTCATGAATATTTACGTATTCTTGTGGTTCTACCTCTCTTTCTATTTGTTTGGCTTTTATTTTCTTAGTTTATTTTGTAATTGTATACCTTATTTAGATTATTAATCTAAATATGCATAGAGGAACTTTGACCAACAGTGTCTGTCACTGACATTCTCTAAGGCTGTTCTATCCAGGTTGTTTAGAAATATACTTGTCGACACTTTTTCCTCTGGTCCTGCTGCTCCCTTTGACGCCGCTTCTTGCTTTCTTTCTGGACTTAGTTCAAAGTCACTACTATAACAATTGCTTCAGGCAGGTTCAAAGTTAGCGTTAAAGCTGTTGGTTTAAAGGCTCCTCATTAAACTATACTTGCTCATCATCTCTAACACAGCATATGATGATTTTTCAGATGAAAAGATTTCATTGCTGGGTGCTATTCAGTCTCTATTTGAAGCCTTGATGTACACATTCGTTTTCCTCTGGACACCAGCTCTCAGCCCAAATGACGAAGAAATTCCACATGGCTTTATCTTTGCAACCTTCATGTTGGCCTCTATGTTAGGAAGCTCTCTTGCAGCTCGTCTCATGGCTCGCACATCTCTCAGAGTAGAACACTACATGCAAATCGTCTTTCTAGTCTCCGCTGCCTCTCTTCTAATTCCTGTTACAATAAGTGTATGTCTCAGGGTCTGAAGCTACATTGTTAAAAAATTTCTGTTTATACAATCTTTTGTATGCAGATTTGACCCTGTAATAATAACATGTTCGCTCAGGTCTTGGTGACTCCATCAAAGGTGAAAGAAGACGGCTTGTCGTTAACTTGCACCATTCAGCTACTTGGTTTATGTGATTTCGAGGCTTGTGTAGGAATATTTTGGCCTTCGATAATGGAGATGAGATTAAATGAAGAAAAACACTTCAGAAGATGGTTTTACACAAAAAAGGTTTTCACAGTTTCTTCCATAAAAGACTCATCGCCTTCAACGTCAAGAGGTAAAATGCATACTGCTTATAAATTATTTCCTGATGTAAGCTTACAGAAAAGTTAAGAGTAGCAGTTGCCTGATGGTGGTCTACAACAAAAAAAAGTCACAATTAGTTTTTTGGCGAAGACCGTTTTGATGATCAAGATGAGAGTGAATCATAGTTCGTTCCGACAGATTCTTCAGGTAAATGAGTATACTCAAGCATCTATTTTACATATATCTCTCTTTCCCTTTGGTTTGTTCATTCTTTGGTTGTAATTTAGAGAGCGTAAATCAATTATGTATTTAAACTTGTCTAGGTGAACTGCTTTTTTTGCTCTCTACCGAGAAAGAGAAAACAGGTATGCAAGTCTAAGTGTAAGTTCAATTCTTTCTAGCATTAAATAATTTCTTATATATGTATTGTGAGAGTTATGATGTTGATTGAAATCTTTGTTTGTAGAAAAGTTGGGTTTGAGCTAAGTCAGCGAACTTCAACTAGACTCTCCCGTCTTCTTTACCGATAAAGAACATATTGCTTCCATCTTAAGCAAGCTAAGTCTTCATCACTTCCCTCTATATTTTTTGGTACTTTCTTTTTTATTTTTCCAGACTCTTAGAAAATTTTATCAGCAAAACATCATCAAATTACTTTATAATATTAATAACTAAAATATTTCACAACTTAGAATACAAAACACTAAAACCGTAACCCCATACAAAAACATATCACACAAAACAAGAAATGCAAATCACAATCAATTTCTCAACTTAAACAAATGCATATCACACACGAAACTCAAAAAAAAAAATCCCATTCAAAGCTTGAACAAGTGCATGATTTAGATTTTAGAACACCGCAAACATGCACACCAAAAATCATTAATCTAAACAAAGCCTTACATCCGACGCACACACACACAAACATATAACCTCCGTATCTGAATCTCTTAAACAAATGTTACACAAACACAAATACAAATACACAATGATCAACATATAATTAAAATAATTGTGGCATTGAAATTTATGAATATTTACATGTTCTTGTGATTTTACTTCTCTTTCTCTTTGTTTGACTTTTATTTTCTTAGTTCATTTTATATTTGTATACCTTATTTAGATTATTAATCTTTGATTTTCATCGTAATTTTGTTTGTAATTTTCTTTTCACCATCTTCAATAAATTAATTGTATTTTTAACAAAATACAAATGAAATTTCTTTCTGATTGATTTTAATGTAATAAATTAATTGTATTTTTAACAAAATACAAATGAAATTTCTTTTTAGTTTAACCTCTCTTTCTTTCTTTTTTGGTCTATGTACGATTTATCGCCTTGCGTTCTAATTGTATTAACAACAATATTATTAATTTCGTGATGAGATGTCAATAATACATTAGACTTCCTCAACGAGGAATGTTATGTAAAAACTACATTGTTCTTATTAAACATTTGCAGCCGTGTCCTTTGACAACAAAATTTAGTAGAGGCGAGACTCTTCTACTCTCTTCTTGAGCTGCGTGCTGTAATGATGTAATTCTCGGATGCAAGACGTTATCGTAAACGAGGAATAAGGCTTTATTCTTCGTCTGAATATATTAATTATTATGCAATCCGGCCATTCAAGGGATTGAACAAAAATCTCGTTTTTTGCTTGGACAAAGAAGAGTTGTATACAAATTGATCGATTTAAAGTGGGGAGCTTATTAATCGTGTGTATCCGTTTCAGAAATTTGAGATAAGACAAACGTACAGGAAACCAAACCTAAGCAGGAATTAAGCACAAACAAATTTGTAAGCACAAATGAAATTTCTTTTTCTTTTTTTAAATTTTTTGAAATTTCTTTTTCCTAATTTTTGTTTTATGAATTGATTAAATTAGAACAAAATTAATTTCCTTTTCTATTTTTAATTTTCAGAAATTTGTTTTACCAATTTTCGTTTGATAAATTGCTTTAAATTAGAAAAGCTAATTTCCTTTTTAAAATTTAATTTCCTTTCTAATTGATTTTAATTGGAAAAAGTTAATTTATTTTTCTAATTTTATAGATCATTTGTAAATCAATTAAAAATATTATTTTAAGTCATATATTAAAAATATGTTAAAAACTGATGTTCGCAGTGAGACTAATTATACTAATTTTTGAAAAAATTATTCTAATTTTATTATTAAAATGGTATATATTTTTTAAATGCAGTTACAAACTTAAAACTTTTCCTTCATTTAGAAACTTTATTTTTCAGAATATTTAATCTTTTATGAGTTTATCGGATTTCTTAATTATAAATTATAATAACTCATTTTTAATAATTTAAAATGAATTTTAATATTAATTTTAAATTTTTATCCGTGTGTTATAGAAATTTTTATCTAGTTATAAATAAAACTTTTAACATCTTAAATATTTGTATTTATAAATAAATTTTAATTCAAAATATTAAATATCAGAAAAAATTTCAAAACTAAAAAAAATTTTTCCTTTTAATTAAAATAATTTTTTTAATTAAATTAAAATTTATTTTAAAGAAATAATTTGATAATTTTGAAACGCCGGTTAAACTCTTACATACTAAAACAGGGTGAATTTAATTTTAACTAAGAAATAAATAAATAATATTAGTCTTGAAATTAAAGTTTTCAGTTTCCACTACCTCTTTTCATTATATACGTTTTTTTAACGCCATATCTTTTTTTTTATTATAATATGATGATGGTGGAATACGAATTATAAATTGTAAGATGGTGGAAATCGAGGCTAATATAAAAATCAACCGGGGAATAAAAAAGAACGAAAAATGAGCTTAGTGTCCAGCATCGACCAATGGAGAGATCATTACTGACACAAGCAGCACTATCATCGTCAGCATTGACTAGAGGAACTCGAACTACTTCCTTCTTCATTAATGATCGTTGTCTTCTCTCTCGGAATCATGAGATCACTCCGTTGCTGTTCCTTGATGCAGTTAGATCACTTTCAGGTTTGTTTCTTGCACTATTACATTGCTCCTCTTTTCTATTTCTGATCGTTTAATTCGCTTTAGCTTTTGTTCATCTTTGATATATCTCTTTTGGAGAATGGATTCCACATTTTAATGGTGAGTTTGACTTTTGGGTATCGCAACAATGCTATTGCAACCGCTGTTACTATGAAGAGCCTTGCTTTGATTGATTGTCAATAACTGGTGTTGTAGCTTGCAAACTTCAGACAAAGACTAATTTGTGAGTTTATTCTCTTATTTGCTTGGCGAAATGTCAAACAGAACTAAAAAAAAAGGTGACACAAGGAGTACTTGCTAGTGCAACCACCTTGCATGCAGAAGGAAGGGAAGAAAATCTTTAGTTAGGATGACTGTAAGTGGAGATAACTCCGAAACTACAGATTTTTCTCCAGCCGAAATGATTTTTGAACCAATCTTGGAGCATGGAGTCTTCCGGTTTGACTGTTCCGTAGAGCACAAGAAATCCGCATTTCCAAGTGTTTCATTTAAGAACAGCAAAGACCGAGAAGTGCCAATTATAAGTGATAATGTTCCAACATATACTCCTACTTGTGCTTATCTTCAGGAGCAACAAGTTGTTACTTTTGAGGTTAGCATTTCTATTTCTTTAATTTATTTCAAAACTGATCTTACAATTTTGACATGATCGAGGAACACACTACTGGTTCACTTAATGCTAATTTGTGATGCAGTTTTCTCCTGGCACGTCGTTTTATGGGACAGGAGAAGTAGGTGGCCAGTTGGAGAGAACAGGGAAACGGGTGAGTCATTCTACTTTACATACATCATCCGTTTTTTCTCTCCTAACTAATTAGGTGTATATAACTTCACAGGTTTTTACGTGGAACACTGATGCATGGGGATATGGCCCTGGAACCACTCCATTGTACCAGTCACATCCATGGGTATTAGTTGTCCTTCCATCTGGAGAAACATTAGGTGTTCTTGCTGATACAACACGAAAGTGTGAGGTATGTGGTTGAATACCTTAGTTGGTGCCAGCCCTCTTTTGCAAACCCTCTTTGCAATGTAATTTATCTTTTTCATTTAAGAACATATTTTTGTTGATTAGATTGATCTGAGGAAAGAGGGAATCATAAGAATAATCGCTCCAACATCATATCCAATAATCACATTTGGTCCATTCTCTTCACCAACTGCTGTCTTGGAGTCCTTGTCACACGCCACAGGTAAGTTCTTAATTGTGCTTCTGTATGCCATTGCAACTTTGCAAATTTCAGCTGGTAACTTGGTTCGATGGCTATACAGAACATTACTATTCATGATATTTGTTTTTGCAAGATATATTGTTTGAAGACAGTGTTTTGTCTTTACTTTTGTTCTCTCTTTCGCTCTCTATAGTAAATATTATTCTGCCTTATAAAACTTATTCTTTCTATTTATCAGGAACTGTTTTTATGCCTCCAAAGTGGGCCTTAGGCTACCACCAATGCCGTTTTAGTTATATGTCAGAGAAGCGAGTAGCTGAGGTCAGTGTTTTTGTTCATATCTGCTCGTTTGGTGAAGCTGATGAAAGAATATAACGTTATAAGTAAGTGATTTCAGATAGCTCAAACATTTCGTGACAAGAACATTCCTTCAGACGTGATATGGATGGATATTGACTACATGGATGGTTTTCGTTGTTTCACATTCGATAAGGCATGTTTTTTCTTTTAGATCATCCAAGTAGATTTTACCATAATTTACATATACAGGCTAAGGTATTGAAATCGTAATAAATTATGGAATACTACGTTCAGGAACGTTTCCCGGATCCTAGTGCTTTGGCAAACTATCTCCACAAAAATGGTTTCAAAGCGGTCTGGATGCTTGACCCTGGAATAAAGCAAGAGGAAGGTTATTCTGTCTACGAGAGCGGAAGTAAAAATGATGTTTGGGTTAAACAAGCAGATGGGAAGCCTTTTATTGGTCAGTTTTATGATTTTTTTGCTATCCTGTTTAGTTATTTTGATTTATATGCAGAACTTCCTGAAATTTTATGTTTGGTCTCATTAGGCGAAGTATGGCCTGGACCTTGCGTTTTCCCTGACTATACAAACTCCAAAACTCGCTCTTGGTGGGCTAATTTGGTTAAAGACTTTATATCAAATGGTGTTGATGGTATATGGAATGATATGAATGAGCCTGCAGTTTTCAACGTAATGTTGCCTACTTTGCTTTCATCTTTTGTTATTTTCTAGTCAAAAAATCTTTATCCATTTTTCATGTGTTCTTATTTTTCTTTTCGCAGACCGTGACAAAGACGATGCCTGAGAACAATATTCATTGTGGGGACGATGAGCTTGGAGGTGTTCAAAATCACTCACATTACCACAATGTATTTTTCTTTTTCAACTCCAGCTAAAACTTTCCTCTACGCATGTCTGAAATTATATCAGTTAAATAGAATATGGGGTGAGTCCTTCGCATTCTAGATTATCATCTTTCCATAGTAGTATTGTGTATAGGTATAAAGTGATAGATAGACAAAAACTGTAAGAACTCTCTTTTGTTTGCTTTTAAAATTTTCGCTTGCAGCTTCCTAAAAGGCCAAAAGTGTCTTATGAATGTCCATGTTGAGTATCTTTAGGTCGATTAAATTTCAAGAGACAAAGAAGGACCTGCCCTTGATCCAAGAAGAAAATATTGGAGATTTGAAATTCATCTAGAGTGAGAAGTAGTCTTTAAATGTAGATACCTTTTGAGCCTGTGTTAGCGGTCATTTACATGTTTTAGGTACGATGCTAGGCACTTCCGGCTAACGTTTTCAAGTTTTTTTTACACTGTCTAGGTCTACGGGACTCTGATGGCAAGGTCAACTTATGAAGGGATTAGGCTAGCTGATAAGAATAAGCGACCTTTTGTATTGACAAGGGCTGGATTCATAGGTAGCCAGAGATATGCTGCAACTTGGACAGGAGATAACCTTTCAACCTGGGAGCATCTACATATGTCTATATCCATGGTGCTTCAGCTGGTAAGAATTTCAAAAATTCGCTGCATCCTTATCACAAAAAAAAAAAGCATTGAGTGGGAACGTTATTTACTGTAACGAATGGTGATCTACTTTGTTCGACTCTTACGTCTAATTTATCTTGTCAAGCTTTGACATCTTAAAAATGTATACTCATGAACATAATCATCTTGTGTTCTTTTAAACTCTGATGTTGCTTGTAACTTCTACTTTTCCTCACTTTAGTAAAGCTAACCGCATAAATGAGAAAAATATATGGTTTTACTAGAGGATTTCTCAAATACAATATTAACACCTTTGAACTATGATACTTTAATTTGCATTCAGGGGCTGAGTGGTCAGCCTTTATCAGGGCCAGATATCGGTGGCTTTGGTGGAAATGCAACTCCGCGGCTATTTGGACGTTGGATGGGCGTTGGAGCTATGTTTCCATTCTGTCGTGGCCATTCTGAGGTTGCCACTGATGACCATGAGCCATGGTCATTCGGAGAAGAGGTAGTTCTCTTACTATGAATAAGAAACATAGACACCTGAAATAACTCCAATAAGATAGGCGTGCCAGTTTTTAAAGAAAGTCAACTTCTTGTTTTGGGATTTTTTTCTCTTGTCACTTATGAACTATAGTCTGTTGATTAGTGTGAGGAAGTATGTCGTGCTGCACTGAAGAGGCGTTACCAACTCTTACCACACTTTTACACCTTATTTTACATTGCGCATACAACTGGTGCTCCAGTTGCAGCTCCAATCTTTTTCGCTGGTAGGTTTGTGTAAAACGTTGCATACACATCATATCTCTTGAACTTTTGCAGTTATGTATTATGCTCTCCTTATCTTTTGTGTTTTCATAAATCCAGATCCGAATGATTCTCGGCTAAGAACGGTTGAAAACGCCTTTCTTTTGGGTCCACTTCTCATATATGCAAGGTTTTCTTCTTCATATTCAGAATCATTGCTTTCCTTTTCCCAAATCTTGTAGATATTCACTCTGTTATGTCTTGTGTCCTAATTTCTACCACTTTATTAAGTGTTTAATGCTATGTGAGTGAATTCTCGGAACAAGTGATCAGATTTTTTGGGCATGATGATTGACACGTTACAACTGTCATAATAAATTTTCACCTTACCATTTCTTTGTTTTTTAGTCATTTACTGGAGAAGCTTACAGGAAAAATGTCTATTATTCTTATGAGTTGTTCAACAATTGAATTTGGCAAATACATACTCATCAAGTTGTCTTTTGTTTGTTCTATCATTGTCTAGCACTTTAACTAATCAGGGATCGCATGAGCTGCATCACATAATGCCCAAAGGAACTTGGTTGCGGTTTGATTTTGAAGATTCACATCCGGTATGTTTGCTGATAGTTGTGACTCCTCTCCTTTGATTATATTGGGAAATAAATTAGATTTTGCTTGGGCTTTCTACATGTTGCATACTCGTTTCATGGTGTCAGGATTTACCGACATTATATCTACGAGGTGGATCCATTATATCATTGGCTCCTCCACATCAACATGTTGGGGAATTTAGTCTGTCAGATGACTTGACCCTACTTGTGTCATTAGATGAAAATGGTAAGTTTATCTTCTGATCTAAACAAAGGAAACCTGCTTTTGGCTTAAGCTGTGAAAATATTATATCTTCCCATTTTAAATTTGTTCGTCTTGCAACTTTATGCCAGGAAAAGCTGAAGGACTCTTGTTCGAGGATGATGGAGATGGATATGGCTATACTAAAGGAGAATTTCTAATTACACACTACATTTCTGAGCGGCATTCGTCCATTGTTACTGTAAAAGTTTCAAAAACTGAAGGAGATTGGCAGAGGCCAAAGCGCCGTGTTCATGTCCAGTTATTACTAGGATGTGGTGCAATGGTACCGTTCTTTCTCTTGTTAAGAAAATGTAGCATAACTATAAGTTCAATACATTTGAATATAGATAATGTTGAACAGCTTGATGCTTGGGGAATGGATGGAGAGATCATCCAGATTAAGGTGCCTTCAGAAAGGGAAGTTTCAGAGTTAATATCCACGAGCAACGAGCGCTTTAAAATTCATATGGGTAAATCTAAATCTCACCTTCTAAATCTGTATGTAGCTAAGTGTATAATCACTCAGGTATGGAATTATTGAGAGGTATTTCTTCTGGTACCTTGTTACATCCTTCAGATTTGTGATGCATCTAAATTCTTTAGTGTTAACTGAGATGCGGCTTGCCTTCAAAAAAGTTCTTTATTTCCATGTACATATGCCTACTGATGTACACTTTTCTCCAGAATATAGCAGCTAGCTTCTTTCTGAATATGAGCGGCTCATCATTATAGCTTTTGATTAAACAACTATCTGCATGAATGGGTGAACATTAATCATGAAATTTCTAGACAAGAATTCTAGTTTTCATTGTTATTTATGCATAGTGTCTTCTATGTGTATTATTGAAAAATAGAAAATACAAATCTGATACCTGAGAAGGAGGTGCTACATGGACAAAAGGGAATGGAGCTTTCAAGAGTACCAGTTGAGCTAAACAATGGTAGTTGGAAACTAAATATAGTTCCCTGGATTGGTGGGCGGATAATGTCCATGACACATCTTCCATCAGGTAATGTAATGTTTTTTTCCACTTACCAAAAAGGTTTTGTTTTTATACTGTTATCAATTTTTTCGTATTAGGTTTCTCACTTGAAATTTTAGTTAAACTACCATGGTAATTAGTAAATGTAAAATTTCTTTCTGAGCCATGTAGATTTTTGTCTAATGACCTAAGAATCAAGCTGTCTCCATGTTTACTTGTAGCTACAATTTTTGTTGGTTAACATTTCAATTTGCAGGAGTTCAATGGCTTCATAGCAGGATAGATATCAATGGCTACGAAGAGTACAGTAGTACTGAGTACCGGTCATCTGGATGTACTGAAGAATATAGTATTATTGAGTGAGTTTACTTTGCTGACCTCTCTCACACATACATATCTTTTTGTATGGAACAAGTGGGGAAAAAACTCCCATTGATGCATCGTTCCTTTGCTAAGGAGGGCTTAACGCTCTCTGCATTATCTTTATTTCTTTTCCATCTCGTGTAGGACGGATTTGAAACATCCAGGAGAGGAAGAATCACTTATCCTAGAAGGTGATGTAGGCGGTGGACTGATTCTTCGGCGTATATTTACCTTACCTAATGACAATCCCCGAGTTTTTCGGATTGCCTCTAGCATTGAAGCACGTAGTGTTGGAGCTGGTTCTGGTGGATTTTCAAGGTTTGTCAACTTGCTATGCTTTCCTTTTCTTTTTCTTTTTTTTTGCTGCAAACATGTCAATGCTTTTGCAAGAGGCAATTTGCTCTACTTGGCAGTCAGAACACTTTTTCAAGGCTACATAATCGTAGGAGAACACTGAAACCAAATATGTAGTAATCTTATTTTGTAATTAAGTAGTGTTTGCAGATAATAGGTTCCTTGCGGGTCACTCTAAGTTTTGCAAAGTCTCTATCTTTATTTTTTCTTCCTGTGTCTGTAGAATGATGGTCCTTATGGTGCTGGTTTCTAAAACGTGCAGGTTAGCATGCTTAAGAGTCCATCCAACTTTCACACTTTTTCATCCAACCGAATCATTTGTCTCCTTCTCATCGGTTGATGGTTCAAAGCATGAAGTTTGGCCAAATTCTGGAGAGCAATTATATGAAGGAAACAACCTTCCACATGGTAAGTACCTGTAATGGTCTCCATATTTTTCTCATGTCATAGTCAATAGAAATACTTGAGCTTAACTGAAACACCATATATACAATCCCACTAGTAAGGCTTAATTGGCTTTTAACCTAATTAAGAAGCTTTCCTTATTGATCAACATTAATGACGAACCCGTTTAGCAAAATAACAAAATCACAACTGTCAAAACATATGGAGCTTTTAACATATGTTCGAACCATCTTCTTATGTTTTCTTGTAGGTGAATGGATGCTGGTGGACAAGAGCCTTAATCTACGGCTGGTTAACAGGTTTGATGTTAGTCAAGTCTCCAAATGTATTGTTCATTGGGACTGTGGAACCGTTAACTTGGAGCTATGGTCTGAAGACCGACCGGTTTCCAAGGAATCTCCTTTGAAAATAGAGCATGAATATGAAGTCACAAGCTTCCCATAAATGTGTTGCAAGGATGTATTTATCATATCAACTCTTTGCTCCTGTTCGCACAGTTCTACTTGACTACTTGAGTTGTCTATTTTTATCACATTAACAAGCGAAGGAGTAATACTGGTTTAAACATAAAATATAAGTTGTATTTGTAAATTATGTGGAGCTTGATTTTGAACACCTCCAAGCTCATCATCACCTCTGTGAATATTGTTCTCAGGCATCGTCTTTGTCACGACCTGGACATTGACAAATAAGACCACATGAAAACTCGATAGTCTATCTAGAAAATTCCAAAGGACAAAAGCAAAGTAGACTTGAAAACTGCTGGCTTATTCAAAGCAGTTCCTTGAGCAATCCCGTGCTAGAATATCCCAATCCACAAACCCTTTTAGAGCGAGCCAGCTGCTTTTTAAGATGCAATTTAAGTGCTTCCTCTTTGGTTCAATCTATCTTTGCCTTGCGATGGTGTTGGCTCTACATATTGTTTAGGACTTAGGAGTCTTTTCAGGAGAAGTGGTTGTATTAACGATCCAATTCGTATGCATATGACTCCAATATCACGTGAGGGCATAAACTTCAAATAATCGTCAGCAAACATTTTAAGTCTGTGTTCACTGACGTAATACGATTGACCTCAAAAGAGTCATCATTTTTGTAGTTTTTTTCGTCTTATTTTCTTAGATTTTGTGAGAACACAACCATTTCGTGTATATATTTAAATTAAGAAATTTATAGTATTTAAATTATTTAAATTGGTTAATTTTTATTTTTATATTACATATTATATATATATATATTTGACATAATATATATTATTCTTTATATTACTTTTTGCTATCCGGGCACTTGATTAACATGAACTTAAAAACACTGAAAATAAATCTAGTTGATAAAGAAAAGAGGTAGATTGCATAAAAACTCCATCCAAAATCTGTTCTATATTTTAAAAATGTTGGAAATTTAAAATTTCTAAAAACTCAGAATTTGTATATAAGTTCTAGCGTTAACATTAAATATGGTGAAAACACAATTTTTTATTAAAATCGTCAATTTATAAACATTATGAGATTGATAAGTTGAAAACGCGAAAAATTGATATTTTAAAATGTAATTACCGAATTTTTTTTAAAAAAAATTGAGATTCATTTTATTATTTTAATAATTTAAAATGAATTAAATAATTATTTTGATATTTTTTTTTCCATTTTACTAATCGATTAAGATTTTAACTTTAAGGTTAGGCATAGTATAAAAGTTTTAAAATTTTGAAATTGAATTTTTTTATAAAAATTTATTTATTTTTGATTTTTTTAATTTAAAGTTATAAATTTGAAAATTGTTTTTTTAAAAAAATCTATTTTCGTTACCATTGCATTCACAAAATAATATTTTAAATTGATTTGAAAAATTATTAATCAATGATGAACAATAATAGGTTGCAGATCAAGGAAAAAAAAGTTGTTTGTGAGATAAAGTTGCAAAAACTTTTCGTCTCCCATAAAAGATTTTAAAATTTTTTTAGTATGCCAATGATTTGAAATTTACCAAAATTTTTTCATAGTTAATTACCCCAGTTTTCTCAGAGTCTAATTGGCACACTAAAATCTTTTTTTATTATATTATTAAGATGATATAAAAAAAAGAAAGAAAAAGAATAAAAAGATAGTAGAAATTATTATATAGGATATGAAAAAAAGAAAAGAATAAAAGGATAGTGGAAATTTTTATCGTGAGTAATAATAAAAATAAAAAACAAAGAAAACCTGAGCTGAAGTATCCACCAATGGTATCATCGTCATCATTCACTAGCAGAGCTCTCGCTTCTTCTTCCTTCTTCTCTTATGATCGCTCTCTTCCCTCTCTTAATCCAATTGCTCCGTCGCTATCCTTTCCTACAATTACATCCCCTGCTCTTGCCGTTACCACCAGGTCGTTGTTTCCTTGTTCCCTTACATTTCTCCAATCTTTTTTTTATTCGCTTTTGCTTTTTAACATTTGATTATTTGGAGGATTAATTTGATTATTCAGCGTTAAGTTTGACTTCTGTGTATTGCAACGAATTTTGGAACTATCAATGCTTTTTCAAAAGTCAAAGATCAGTTCTGTTAGAGCAATGAATTAAAAACTGATCAGAATTAAGCTAATGATTGCTGTAATTTGTATTATTATTGCTGAGAGTAAAAATTGATGGTCAATAATTTGTATTATAGCATTTATAAGTTAGATGGAGACTAATTGTTTTATTTATGTCTTTATTAATAAGGTTATACACAAGGAGTAACTTACTAGTACAACCACCTTGCATGCAGAAGGAAAGGAAGAAAGTATTTAGTCATGACTGTAAGTGGAGGAGATAGCTCGGAAACAGTTGAGATGCCTCACACGGAAATGATTTTTGAGCCAATCTTGGAGCATGGAGTTTTCAGGTTTGACTGTTCCTTGGAGGATAGGAAAGCTGCATTTCCGAGTGTTTCATTTAAGAACAGCAAAGACCGGGAAGTACCGATTCCAAGTGACGATATTCCAACGTATATTCCTACTTGTGCTGTTCTTGATGATCAACAAGTTGTCACTTTTGAGGTTAGAGCTTCTTTTTTATTTGATTTGATCTCAAACTGGTCTTACAAATGTCAATTTTTGACATCACTTGTGCTGCAGTTTTCTCCTGGCACGTCGTTTTATGGGACGGGAGAAGTTGGTGGCCAGTTAGAGAGAACTGGGAAACGGGTGAGTCATTTAACTTTACATACAGCATCTGTTTTCTTTTCGTCTAACTAATTTGGGGAATATAAATGTTCAGGTGTTTACATGGAACACTGATGCATGGGGATATGGCTCTGGAACCACTTCACTGTACCAGTCACATCCTTGGGTACTAGCTATCCTTCCAACTGGAGAAACACTCGGTGTGCTTGCTGATACAACACGAAAGTGTGAGGTATGTGAATATCCTAGCTTGTGCCATTCCTCTTTTGTGGACTCACTTTGCAATGTTATCTGTCCTTTTCCATTGTTTAACATATTTTTTTACTGCCCCTAGATTGATCTAAGAAAAGAGGGAATCATACGAATTATCTCCCCACAATCATATCCGATAATCACATTCGGTCCACTCTCCTCACCCACTGCTGTTTTGAAGTCTCTGTCGCACGCCGTTGGTAATTTCTTAATTGTGGTTCTTCTTTTTTTCGTAACGTCTTACTTGTGCTTCTTTATGACATTGAAACATTTCATATGTCGACTATTAACTTGGTTGAGTGATTCAAAGTGACATGTTGCTCTTAGGAATTAATCTCAGTAGAAGAGATTATTGTTTATGCAAATTGTTATTGTTTGAATCTACTGTTTCGTCTTTACTTTTGTTATCTACTTCGCCTCTTCTTGGTAAATATTGTTCTGCTTTGAATAAGTTATACTTTCTACTTACCAGGAACTGTTTTTATGCCACCAAAGTGGGCATTGGGCTACCATCAATGCCGTTGGAGTTATATGTCTGACAAACGAGTAGCCGAGGTCAGTGTGTCTTTTTCATATTCAACATTCTAGCTGTATGTTGGAGCTTATGAAAGAAAGAAAGGTAATGGTTAGTGTTTGAATTTTCGGGCCTCCCTGTCATGCTCATCATTGTTCTGATGATTGTAGATAGCTCAAACATTTCGTGACAAGAAGATTCCAGCTGATGTGATATGGATGGACATTGACTACATGGATGGTTTTCGTTGTTTCACATTCGACAAGGCATGTTCTTTCTTTTAAGTCCCAAGTGGAATTTTACTAGATGGTTAAACTTTTGAAAGTTTTAGGTATTGACATTATATGGAATACTCTGTTCAGGAGCGTTTCCCTGATCCTAGCGCTTTGGCAAAACACCTCCAAAATAATGGTTTCAAAGCCATCTGGATGCTTGACCCTGGAATAAAGCAGGAGGAAGGTTATGATGTCTACGATAGTGGAAGTAAGAATGATGTTTGGGTTACACGAGCAGATGGGAAGCCCTTTGTTGGTACTTCATTCTCTTGTTATAATTTTGATGTTTTCTTGTCATGTTGATTTGATACTTATTAAGAAATATCTGAAGTTTATGTTTGGTTTCATTAGGTGAAGTATGGCCTGGCCCTTGCGTTTTCCCGGACTACACAAATACCGGAGCTCGTTCTTGGTGGGCTAATTTGGTTAAGGACTTTATTTCAAATGGTGTTGATGGTATATGGAATGATATGAATGAGCCTGCAGTTTTCAAAGTAATTATTGTATACTTTGCTTTCATCCTTTAAATTTTTCTAGACAGAATTCTTCATCCACTTTTCATGTCGTATTATTTGTCAATATCCAGGTCGTGACAAAGACGATGCCTGAGAACAATATTCACAGAGGAGATGATGAGCTTGGAGGTGTTCAAAACCACACACACTACCACAATGTATTTTCTTGTTCTGTCAAGTTTATATTATTTATATGCATGTTTGAAGTTATCCGACTTATATTAAAAAGGAGTGGGTCGGTGTCTTCTGGAGTATATAGGGTGATAGACAGATATAGACGATTATTACTTGTCTCTGTATGGTACGGTGTGATTGCTCTTAAAATTTTCTTTAAGGCTTCCTAAAAGTTTCTAATGAATGTCTATGCTGAGGCAAAAATGGAATTTTACAGTGCATCTAGAGTGAAAAGTAGTTGATTACCTAATGTAGATGCGTTTTGCCTAAAGAATATACCTTTTGTACCGTATTAAGGTAAGATGCCAAGCACTTCAAGTTAACTTCTTCAAGATTTACCTTTGTCTAGGTCTACGGGATGCTGATGGCAAGATCAACTTATGAAGGGATGGAGCTAGCTGATAAGAATAAGCGACCTTTTGTATTGACAAGGGCTGGATTCATGGGTAGCCAGAGATATGCTGCAACCTGGACAGGAGATAACCTTTCAACCTGGGAGCATCTACATATGTCTATATCCATGGTGCTTCAGCTGGTAAGAATTTCGAGGGTCCACTGCATCCTTCTCATCAAACTAAAACACTAAGTGTGTGATATCATTTATGATGACTGTAGTTAATATGTTTTGTGCCCGTACTCCTAATTTATCCAGTCAAGCTTTGAGAACCTAAGAATTTGTACACATGACCATTTGCTTAATTGGTTGATAACTTTACATCCGTAATACTCTTTTGTCAAAATTTGAATTCTATTGTTGCTTATAACTTATAATTGTTTTTCATTTTAGTAGAGCTAACAGCAGAAATGAGTAAAGATTTGTTTTTTTCTTTTCTGTATATCTTGATTTGGCAAAGAACTTTGGGAAATAATATAGTTATTCTTGCTCATGCCTTAAATTAACAATCTGTAACACCTTTGATAACTTGCATTCAGGGGCTTAGTGGTCAGCCCTTATCAGGGCCAGATATTGGTGGTTTTGCTGGTAATGCTACTCCACGGTTATTTGGACGTTGGATGGGCGTTGGAGCTATGTTTCCGTTCTGCCGTGGTCATTCTGAGGCTGGCACTGATGATCATGAACCATGGTCTTTCGGAGAAGAGGTGTGTTTTTTCTTCCTAGCAAATCTTATAAGAGCTGTTTCAGCATTCTAATTCAATCTTTTATGATATGAAGGGAAAAATACTACCTCATCTCCAAAGAACGTAGAACTACTTGTTAATTTAAAATCTCATACAAAATAAACGATTCTTGTTTAGATTTTATGTCACTTATGAACTGTAGTCTTTTAATTAGTGTGAAGAAGTATGTCGTGCTGCATTGAAGAGGCG
This sequence comes from Sisymbrium altissimum, assembly GCA_900406495.1. NCBI lineage: Eukaryota > Viridiplantae > Streptophyta > Magnoliopsida > Brassicales > Brassicaceae > Sisymbrium > Sisymbrium altissimum. The sequence continues at coordinate 35,301 of OVBI01000611.1, forward strand.
TTACCAACTCCTACCACATTTTTACACTCTATTTTATATTGCCCATACTACTGGTGCTCCAGTTGCAGCTCCAATCTTTTTCGCTGGTAGGTTTGTGTAAAATTTTGTATTCCATCTCTTGAACTCTGCAATAATATCTTCTGTATTCATTTTTCTTTCTTGTCTTTTTATATGCAGATCCTAAAGATCCCCGGCTACGGACTGTTGAAAATGCCTTTCTTTTGGGTTCACTTCTTATCCATGCGAGGTTTTCTTCTTCCCATTTAGAGCTGGAATGATGGATCTTCCATCTTTGCTTGTTGATATGCAGAGTCATTGCTTTCCTTTTCTCAAAGCTTGCAAATTTCATGAGCTTAGTCTTTTATGTGACTTGCATTCACTTGGTAAAGTGTTTCAATAATACGTGACTAAGTTTTCGGTACAAGTTATCAAATTTTGGAGTATAAAAATGTCTGAAAATCAAGGCGGATTGATAATGTCTGAAAATCAAACATTTTTCTTGATAACCACAACTGAATAACATCGTTGTCTAATTTTGAGTCGTTTGTTGTATAGCTTTGAGGAAAAGATATTGTTTATTCGTCCTCTTGAGTTGCTATGTAGTTTATAGACTGCCAAACATCCACACTCATCAAGTTGTCATTTGTTTGTTTCTATCATTGTCTAGTACTTTGTCTCATCAGGGACCACATGAGTTGCAGCAAGTATTACCCAATGGAATTTGGTTGAGGTTTGATTTTGAAGACTCACATCCGGTATGGTTGCTGGCACTTTCAATTTCCTCTTCTCTCTTCCTGTTGGGAAAAAAAATTTCAATTGTGTTTATTTTTATCGACGTGTTTGTCATTCTGCTCATGATGTCAGGATTTGCCGACATTATATTTACAAGGTGGATCCATCATATCACTTGGTCCTCCACATCTCCATGTCGGGGAATCTAGTCTGTCAGATGACTTAACCCTACTAGTGTCATTAGATGAAAATGGTAAGTGGAGCGTCTGATTCAGATAGGGGAGACATGCTTTTTATCTTAAGCTGTGATAATATTTTAACTTCACTTCCGTTTGTTTCTTGTTACTTCGTTAGCAGCTGTGGAAAGAGAACAATTTGTAATGGAAAAGATTACTTCACTGTTTAGATGGTCTAGTAGTGTTTTTTATGGTCTTTCTCACACAGTTCTTGATTTTTAGTAGTCCGAAGGTCAGGATAATGTATTAGGAAAATTACACATTTTTTGTGGATTGTCTTTTGAGCTTTTTGTTTTCATATTATGAATTTCATGGAAATAATTTTTGATTTGTCAGGGAAAGCTGTAGGACTCTTATATGAAGATGATGGAGATGGATATGGCTACACCGAAGGCAGATATCTAATTACACACTATATTGCTGAGCGACATTCTTCCATTGTTACTGTGAAAGTTTTAAAAACTGAAGGAGAGTGGCAGAGGCCAAAGCGCCGTATTCATGTTCAGTTATTGCTCGGTGGTGGTGCAATGGTATTGTTCTTTCACTTGTTAGAAAAATATAGGTGATATATAAGTTCAAAAGATTTAAATCTAGGTGATGTTGAACAGCTGGATGCTTGGGGAATGGATGGAGAGATTATCCAGATTAAGGTGCCTTCAGAAAGTGAAGTTTCAACATTAGTATCCACGAGCAATGAGCGTTTTAAACTTCATATGGGTAAATCTCATCTTCTAAATATGACTGTAGCTACTTGTAGTATTGAGATATATTACTTCAATTCTGGTTATTAGTTACGTACCTAAGATTAATTAGACATCTCAATTATTTACTGTATTAACCAAGATGTGTCCTTGCAAATAAGATCTTTAGTTCCATAAGCATTAGAGCTTTTGCTTCTTTGTCAATTGTCTCAGTTCCTTTCTTATTGAGTACTTTTCATTTTTGTTTTAACATTTAGTTTTGATCAAATATCCATCTACATGAATTTGTGAACGTATAAATCATAAATAGCTGCACCCGGATTCTGATTTTCATAATTATTTACTTGCATTGTTTTCCACGTGTGTTTTTGAAATGTAGAAAATACAAAATTGATTCCTGAGAAGGAAGTGCTACATGGACAAAAGGGAATGGAACTTTCAAGAGAGCCAGTTGAGCTAAACAGTGGGGATTGGAAACTTAATATAGTTCCTTGGATTGGTGGAAGGATAATATCTATGACACATGTTCCATCAGGTAATGTATTGATAAGCTATTTTGCTGTCTACTACGAAAAAGTTTTAGATCACTTATGAATGAGATACTTTCAACATTTTTGTGGAGGAGGCTCAGGATCATACACAAATTATGTTTCTGAAGTAAATAATCTCAGACTAGCACTCGGAATTTTTGTTACTGTAGTAAATGTAAAATTGCTGAATTGTGTAGAATCTGTATGAGCAGACTCGGTTAACAATTAATCGGGTTATGTCCATTTTGACTTTTTAAAATACAATTTTGGTTGATTACAATTTACAGGAGTTCAATGGCTTCACAGCAGGATAGATATGAATGGTTATGAAGAGTATAGTGGTACTGAGTACCGGTCAGCTGGATGTACCGAGGAATATAATGTCGTTGAGTGAGTTTACTTTGACAATCTCTCTCATTGCACGTTTCATGTATGCGATTATTGTTGATATGAACATACAGTGGGACAAAGGCTTATACTATGGCGGGGCAGCACTATCTACATTAAGCTTACTTCTTTTAGTGAATTGATTGTTACATCTCGTGTAGGAGGGATTTGGAACATGCAGGAGAAGAAGAATCTCTTATACTCGAAGGTGATGTAGGGGGTGGACTGGTCCTTCGGCGTAAAATCGCCATACCTAAAGACAATCCCCGACTAATTCAGATTGCCTCTAGCATTGAAGCCCGTAGTGTTGGTGCTGGTTCTGGTGGATTTTCAAGGTCTGTCTGCTTTCTTTACATTCTTTTCTTTTGCCACCATGCCTATGTTTTTGAAACAGTTTATCTACATCGTCCTAGTAGTACCTAAGACAATTTGCAAGATTTAGCTCTCAGACCATTCTTGCAAGGTTACATAACCTTAGCAGAACATTGGAAAACCAATCTTTAGTAATCTCCTTGTGTAATTGATTAGAGTTTGCAGATAACTGGTTGCTTGCGAGTCTCTAGATAGTTTTATCCGTGGTAGCTAATGTACATATGCTTGAATTGTCTTATGTTGTTGGAACGAGAATAACTCAAGTCGAGAGTATGATTCAAATTCGCTTATGTCTGGAATATGATGGTGCAGGCTAGTATGCTTAAGAGTCCATCCAACTTTCTATCTTATGCATCCAACCGAATCGTTTGTCTCATTCACGTCGATTGATGGTACAAATCATGAAGTTTGGCCAGATTCTGGAGAGCAATTATATGAAGGGAACAACCTCCCACATGGTAAGTACCTGATCGCTCTTCATATTGTTTTCATGTTTCTATCAATAGCCACAACAGAAACATGAGTGAGACAAGTGAGCTTAACTGAAGAAAATAAAATCCGACAAGAAGAGGCTTGGCTTTAACCTGTGAAGAACCTATCCTTATTGATCAACACTAGTCATGAACCCTTTTATTTGTGTAGTAATTGTCCTTTTCTGTTTTTTTTCCAGGTGAATGGATGCTGGTAGACAAGAGCCTTAATCTACGGCTGGTAAATAGGTTCGACGTTACTCAGGTCTGCAAATGTACTGTCCATTGGGACTGTGGAACCGTTAACTTGGAGTTATGGTCTGAAGACCGACCAGTTTCCAAGGAATCACCTCTGAAAATAGAGCATGAATATGAAGTCACAAGCTTCCCATAAATGTGTTCGATATATGCATGTATTTACAATATTAGTTCATTTATCTGTTCTTCTTGACTGCTTGGGTTGTCCATTGTGTATAAATAAATAAGTGAATGAGCAGCGCTGGTTTAGATTTACACCATCAATGTATGCAACATTGTTTTATATTGGATATCTTGCTACCCCTTTTTTTTCTTTTGAACGACATTTCATTAAGCTCAAAATTGTCAGCCCACCATCGGGTTGTACAATACATATTTGGCCGAAGCATCCGCCACTAAAGTTTGTGGGAATGAAAATAAAAAACAAAAGCAGAAATACGAAAAATGAAAAAAAAATAATAATAGAGTTGCGATGTTCCTTAGAATGACATAGTTCGGAGGATGATTTGAACTTTTGAAGTAATAGCTCGGATGTAAGTAATTTTCTCTATGCCCATGACAAATTGGCTTGCCTAGCAAAATAGGACATCATTTTCTACTGAGGTCCCGTCTCATGCATAGCTGTCAAACACATGTGAACTAGTTACGGTCCCGGATCATTTTCTACTGAGGTCCCCGATCATTTATGTTTACACTTATGCTATCTGTCATCTTTTGTTTTGTTTTAATGTAACGCATACAAGGTTACTTGGATTTTTATTTGTTTATTACTACACGTTAAAAACACGTGGAGAGAGACATCATCACCTAAGAGAGCACAAAAAAACCAAGATTTTTCCGAATAAATGTTGGGACCAATTTCAACAAGCAAAATGCCAGCATCGACAAGATATTTAAGCATGGGCTTCGATATTAAAAATTGATGCCCACACTAGCTGAAGTAAGATTCATAGACACAACAATATCTCGAAGGATTATTCTAAAGACTCCTACAACTTTGCAGCAAAAAAAACTTGATGTTGTTGGAAATATCACATTGTATGAGAAACTCGTCAAAAATTCTTTAGTGGAAGTAGTTTTCTTCCATTGGTAAATTGAAATGCAAAAAAAAAAAGTTTCATTTTAGTATAGAATATTTTTTTGTTATTGTAAATTGTTTGGTCTACTAATCTGAGTAGTTTGATTAATACAAGTCATTTGCTTCCTTGTTCTTCTTTGAAGCTAAGAGTAGTATTGCTTAAGAGTAGTATTGCTGTAGAATTTGTAATACTACTCTGTCTTATCTAAGGATTACATGTTTCTTATCTGGCTTTCTAAAAATTTCAGTTTGTTTTTTGTTGTGTACATTATTACTAGGGAAGGATTTAGAGTTTTCAAAAAAAATTTCTAGGAAAAGAATAGAATAACAAGTGAAAAAGATCAACAACTGCTGCAAGATGCTGCTGATGACTCTATTGAGCAAAAAGATGAATAATGAGTACACATATGTGAAGAGGGATCTGATTTTTGATCGGATCCTAGTAATCTATAAAAATGATATGAAATATTCAGAGAAACTGATATACGATTTCAAAACTGGTAGTAGAATCCAAAGCAAACAATTTACTTCGTTTTTCTTCATCGATTATAAATTTCCACCACTTAATGAAACATGATTTCCATTCATCACAAGTTAGATAAATATGTAATATATTAATCAAGAGAATAAAAGAGAAACAAAAACTGGAAGTTAAAAGTATGAAGAAGCTAAAAAAAATCATCTTTTTCTACAATAAAATTTAATTAGAAAAACAAATAAAATGAAACTAACAAAACAATATGTCAAGATTTCCAAACAAAAAAACATTATCTCTTCTAAAGAAAATAGAAATAATATTAAAATGTTAAATTAATAAAAACAATTAGATATTAGAAAAATTTTAATCTCTAAAAATTAAAGATGTCCACATAGAATTTAAATCTACCAATCAGATTGTACCAAATGGACATCTTACTTAAATATAAAGAAAATATCAATTTTCTATTAAAAATATCTATTTTTAACAAAATGAAAATCTATTAATATACAAAATTGAGGCTAAATTTCATTGAAAATATCCACATAATATTAAAAAATTTAAACCAACCAATAGTATCATCCCACATCAGTATTTAAAATTAAAAAATTTTCCAAATTCTAAGATTGATTGTTAATAAGAAAATATATAAGATAAAGAAATTATCTATAATTTTAGATTGATAAATAATTAGTTTTACTATCAATAATATCATTCTATATCAGCATTCTAAAATCATTTAGAAATTCTATATAAGATTAACAAAATTTAAGCGACTAATACTATTATTCCACATCACAATTTAGAATTAAGAAATTTTCCAATAAAATTAATTTTTAATAATAAAATATATAAGATAACAAATATCTATATATTTATATTGACAAAAATCAATTTACCATCAATAGTATCATTTCACATCAACAAATAAAAATTTTAAGTTCCAAAATTGATTGTTAATAAGAAAATATATACTATCTCCGTATTCGTTTACTTGTGGTTTTTATTTTTCAAACAAATTAAAGAATGTTATCTAATACCTATTATAACCTTCCTTATCATTTATTAATGTTTAAATAAATAGTTGAAAAATTTGCCGGAGATCATTATTAGTTAGGGGCAAAAAATCATTTCATTTTGTTTTTTACATAAATATGTGAGAATGATAAGTATTTTAAAATAAGAAAAAAAAAACTGAAACGTCATGTAAAAGAAAATAAAAAGAGTATAAGATAAAAAAAATTATCTATAAGTTTTTATTGACAAAAATTCAAATTTAATATTAGAATAGGAAAGATTTATAATTTAATATAATTATCTTAATTATATAGTTAACTATATATAAGTTATAAATATTTGTGAAAAAATACTATTATATATGTGCGTATGCCATTTATATTACACGTTTGGATGCATATAGGAAGCTTTTTGATCCACCAAATTGAGATATACATAATCGAAATTTCCGTAATAATCTATACGTGTCAGTATCATATTGTAAATTTATCTCATTCCAAACAAACATATATACACATCTATATGATTGGAACATGAGTTTCACGTTGCCCACAAACACATGCTAAGATAAGCACAACAACGAAGAGCTGTGGTCGGCAAAAGCTTAGAGATTGCGTGAACAAATTGTCATCACAAAATAATTTTCATTTTGGAGCATATATATATAACTAAAAATTAAGAACATGATATATTAGGTGAGAATTAACTTGTATTTACAGGTACAATTTGCATTTGGTAATCGATGCATGCACATGTACGTTTATCAATATAAGTTTATTTTCTTAAAATTCTATCTAATTTAATATATGTTTTTTTGGAAAAAATTAGAAAAAATATTAAATACTAATTGGTTCATTGCATAAGTTAATCAAACTGGTAATTTTTAAAAAAAACATTATGAACATATTGTGAGAAATAGTTTTTTAGAATTAACGTTTTTAATATATATATATGTATATATAAGTTATTTTAAATAATTTAGATGAAATTTAATGTTTTTAACATTTTTCGTTAACCTTTTAATATTTTCTAATACCACCGATTTAATACTTATCATCATAATCATAATTCGTTAGAAATCATAATTATTTTAATTTTTTTTTGGATTCATAATATATAATATATGAAAATTTTTAAAAATGTTTTGCTTTCTAATATGATTAAAAAAGACTTTCCTTTTTGGAATTAACATTTTTTATATATAAAAAAAATATTTTTATATTTTAAATTATTTAATTTTTAATATGATCTAAAAAACTTTCAATTTTTTAATTTTCGTTTATATATATATAACATTTGATGTTTTAATGTTATTTTCTTTTATTAAAGTGATTTGAAAAAAATTAGTAAAAAAAAATTAGTAATGGTAATTAAATATGATAATTAAAATTTATTAATATTACTTTTATAATCGAGTTCCGTAAAAATTAAGATATGTGCAACACATAGAAAACTGATCTGAGATAATGTTATAGAAATCACCATGCAGAGAGATAAAGGGTTTTATACAATAGAAAACCACATACTTTTTCTAGAATATATATTTACCGCTTTTCTGTGTCATTTAACTTTTTTTGAAATGTCATATTACAGCATTTATACAGTAAAAACCAAGCATGTAAATTGTTTGTTGTGGACTTGAATAGTCTATTACGGATAAACTTGATCACAGCTATTTTGATGCGATCTACAAATTAATCCAAACAGTATTAAGCAAATAACAATATATTTTCTTTGGAGATAATATTTTTGTGACAATAAATTGGCTTGCCTAGCAAAATATGACATCATTTACTCTACACGCAACTACTGCCAAATTAATGTAAGAAAACTATACCGTCGACGTATAATTATTTAAATTAGGTGAGAACCCGCGCTATGCGCGGAATAATTTTGTTATATTGATTAATTATTATTATTATTATTACTATAATTTTTTTAAAAATTGATAATTATAATAATTCGTATGAGAACATGTGATAATTCATGAGTTTTGTTTAAATTTGTATTACAAAATAGTCATTTTAATTTAAATTACAAAATTATCGTTTTAGTTAAATTATCATTCATATTTTTATATTTCTATATTTTTCTAATTTTTATTTAGGTTATGTTTTTTCTTATCATTCATCTCTTATCTTTTTTTATAATATTTTTATACTAATCTTAACATTATAAAGGTTTTTAAAATATATATATATTGATTACAATCTTGAGTTTTTTTTTTATACGTATATTTCAGAACTTATTTTTTCAACATTTTAAATTTCATATATTCATTTGATTATGTTATATTTCTTTACTATTTTTTTAATATCCTTCATTTTAATTTTGATAATTAATTACATATTCAAGTATTTACTGATTATATTATGTGTTTCATAGTTTCATAATTCTAATTTTTCGTATATATTTGATTATTTGTTGATTATGTCTTATATTTTATTTTTTTATTGAGTTTTTTCTATTAATTATAGTAAACTACTAAAAATATGAAAATATCCATTTAAATTATGTATGTATATAATATGTTATATATTCCTGATATCTTTCATTAAGTTTAGATTTATTTTATTTCTATTTCTTTTATCTTTATGTTTTTATGATTTTAAATAGTTAAATATAAATTAAATAGATAATTAATATGTGTTAGATAATTAATATATTTTAATATGTGTTGTATACAAATGTTGCCACTTGTCATCAAGATGGAGAAACCCCTTTCTTTTTTATATATAAAAGATTTAGGTGACACATCTTATAAATGAAAGTGTAAACTTTTGAACGCCATGCAAGAGTATTTCATTTGATAAACACAATATGCGTAAATAGTTTTAGGACCAATCGATGCTCCGCTCACATCAAAAAATAAAAAATGGATTCGACCAATTATCATCTTTGGTGATCAAACTGTCGAATACACATCTCTTTGGCTTGGTGGAATAAAGGAATGTACTCAGTGGCTTTTATTTCTTCATCTCCCCAAATATGTAGAAGTTGTGCATATGGAGAGGGACATCATCACCTAAAAGAGCACAAAAAAACCAAGATTTTTCCGAATAAATTTTGGCACCAATTTCAATAAGCAAATGCCAGTATCGACAAGATATTTAAGCAGGGGCTTCGAGATTAAAAATTGATGCCCACACTAGTTGAAGTAAGATTCATAACCATAACAATATCTCGAAGGATTATTCTCAAGACTCCTACGACTTTGCAGCAAAAAAAACTTGATGTTCTTGGGAATATTACACTGTACGAGAAACTAGTCAAAAATTCTTTAGTGGAAGTAGTTTTCTTCCATTGGTAAATTGAAATGCAAAAAAAAAAATTCATTTTAGCATAGAATATTTTTTAATATTGTAAATTGTTTGGTCTACTAATCTGAGTAGTTTGGTTAATACAAGTCATTTGCTTCCTTGTTCTTCTTTGAAGCTAAGAGTAGTATTGCTTAAGAGTAGTATTGCCGTAGAATTATATTTGTAATGCTACTATCTCTTATCTAAGGATTACATGTTTCTTATCTGGCTTTCTAAGAATTTTAGTTTGGTTTTTTTTTTCATTATTATTAAGGATGACTTAGAGTTTTCAAAACGAATTTATAGAAAAAGAATAGAATCACAAGTGAAAAAGATCAACAACTGCTGCAAGATGCTGCTGATGACTATTGAGCAAAAAGATGAATGATGAGTACACATATGTGAAGAGGGATCTGGTTGTTGGTCTGATCCTAGCAATCTATCAAAATGATATGAAATATTCAAGAAAATTGATACACGATTTAAAACCTGGTAGTACAATCCAAATCAATCAATCTACCTCATTTTTCTTCATCAACTATAAATTTCCACCCGTTAATGGAACATTATTTCCACTCACCAGAAGTTACATAAATATGTAATATATTAATCAAGAGAATAAAAGAGGAACAAAAACTGAAAGAAAAAAAAATATGAATAATCCATGAAAAAGAGGAGAACAAAAAAATAAAACAAAGAAGACCATATTTTTTTTGGTAGAGAGAGAAAAAAATATTTAAAAAGATATGGTGACTATTAACTAAGGAAATTTTTAGATTTTTTTGGATTTTCTCAAAATACATATTTTACATATTTTACGACATGTAAAATACATAAAAAATGGTGGATTTTTAATTCTAAATATAGTACAATACAGAACAAAAAAAAATAAAAAATATATTTTATCAAATGGTATAATTGGTAGAATATATTGTAAACGGTAAAAAAAATCATATTCTACCAAATTGAATCAATTGATAGAATATATAATAAGTAGTAGAATATATATTTTATGGTTGGTAGATTAATCAATAAAAACATTAAAAAAAACATAGCTGACCACTAATAGACTACAAAGAACAAATATAAAGCATATTTCACTGATCTGTAATTGGTAGAATATGAATTTTACAATTGTGGAACAGTAAACAGTATTATATTTTATGCATCAATTTTCAAAAAAAAAACTTGTTAAGATAATCTGAACAGTTTTTATTTTAATTTTTAGAATTTTCTCAATTTTGTTTTACTCTTAAAATATTTGTTTACAATTTATTAAATATATATAGAGGATAATGTAGTCAAATTTAGGTCAAAGTTGAGAAAGGTCTATTGGGACTAATACTCTCTTTTGGCCTATATTTCCAGATTTCTCTTTATTTTTTAGTGTTAGTTTTAAAAATTCAAATAAATAGTTTTTTTCTGGAAACAAAATGACAAAAAATTGGTTAAGTAGTTTAGGTTTATTTATTCGAATGTGATACACATTGTATATTATACTACTACCTAAAAGCCAAGACTTCCTACTATAAAACACTCCTTAAGAGTTGAGAGTTTCTCATTCCTCTCCGAAGTACAAAAAAATAGAAGAAGAAGAAGAAGAAGGATGACCAAAACTTTTGTGAGGGCTTGTTATATTCTTACTCTTCTGTTTGCTATAGTCGTTGCAGTTACTGGTAATTTACATACTAAAACTTTCTAATATTAGAGATTGAAATTATAGACTTAATTGATAAATATAGAACCTTAATTACTACACAAATAATCCCATCTGATTAGCAGGAAACAGATTGAATCCGGAGCCTGAGAGGAATGGTGAACAAGTTGGCCATTCCATCCTCCAATCTGCCTTGACGCTAAAAGGAGGTAGGCAAAAGCCCATCCGTTAAATTATTTTTACATTTTCTTACATAATCTTCCATTACTAAGAAATCATCTTTATTCCCTTTTGATCAATGAAAGAAAAACCAAATCCTCTTTGTATGTGCATTTTAACTAGCCTACTTTTTATGATTCTCATCAGGACCACTAGACGACGGCAGACCATGTTCGTTCAACCAATACGTTGCTAACTGCAACCGTTGCGACTCTGTGTGCAAGGAAATCAACCCAACCTACTTTGGTGAGTGTCACGGAATATGGCCATTCCGCGAATGCTTCTGCTATTATCCTTGTTGATGGCAAGCCAAATCAACTAAGGGTCATATAATATATTGTCATTAAATATTGTAATAAGAATAACGATGCGGATAGTATTTGTCCGTATCTCAAAGCCTCCTATGTCCTTCCTCCGTGTTTCCGATGCTTTTGTATTTCATCATGTTTGATAAGTATATTATGAATGTTGGTTTGTTTCGCTTAACTTCTCTGTAATCGATGGTTCTTGTTGTTGTTGATGTTTAATAAGTTAAAGAGTAGCGTTGTGCAAACCATTTATTTTTATAAATCTAATCGTTACTAATTTATTATGTGTACGAGAAGGTTGTTATGTGACGTAAACCACCCTTTCCATCAAAGATCGTCTTTGCACTGGTTGTCGAATGGCGCTTTTGGTGCTGTGTGTACCATCTGTAGTTTACATCAAGAGACTCGAAATAATCTTGTTAAACCACTCTTGGTTTGAACTAATCCCCAAACAGTGATCACGCTTAAAACAAATCGGCCAATATGAATATTATTGCCAAAAATTTCATCGATTCAAAGCCAAAATAGAACTGATATAAATAGTGATGCGACATCTGCTGCATGTGTAGAACCATTATCTTGGATTCACTTCTTTCTCACATACTTCACACCAACATGCTTTCTCTGCACCTTCTCCATAGCAAGTGAGAGATGATGCATATCATATTTGTAGTATTGCTCATACGGACTGGTAGCACATAGCAAATGCACATAAATTATATTTCTTATCCACTTCAATTGTATATTTTCTGAGCAGTGAAATGAGCAATTGAAAATATATCTCGGTGTTGGGGGAATGGGGGCTGTGTAACTAAAACCGAACGGAACCGCTTTTAAGCAATTCACCAACCAAAATTCGAACCGAACCGCAACCAAATCGGGTTCATCGTCTCGTTGTCTTGACTTTTGAACTACATGAGATTTCCCACCAACTCTCTTCACACTTAACTATTTTCAGATACTTTAATTATTTTTTGGCCGTCACTATACTTTTCTCTTACACACTGCTTCACATCTTTTTGGACAAAACGACAAAGCTTCGAGATTCCTCAAGAATCAACAATAATGTCTGCGACAAGGAACTCTTTCCGTGTTCCCATGTCATTTCCAGCCCATTAATTATACTTAGTTTTGGTTTGGTTCAATCCCGATTACGTTTGGGAATTGAACACTGTAACGAAAACCAGCCTACAAACCTAACGGTTCGTATCTTCGACTTTCCAAATCGCTTGATTATAATAGTCATCTTTGGACCTCGTTCATAGCTCAGGCACGCATATATTAGTAATGGCATGAGAATGAGATGGAATGTTGAAGTGGAGAATGCTGGGTTATTCAACCAATATTTTCGTGTAAAAATAGTTTTAAAAACAAAATATTTGCTATATAATAATTGGTCTTGAATAAATAGGGTGGAAAAAAAAATATCATAAATCTCAATTACCAATGAAAGTAATATACGTGTCATCATCTAAATAATTTCCTAAAAACAAGTAGTAGTCGTTTCATTCAAGCGATGCGCGTGTGAAACGTATCTCCCGATCATTTGGTGACATATGGCGCTCGCGGACCACAAATGTTTGTTTACATTTCAACTCTCGTGACTGTACCGCTTTTTACGATTTTAGTAACCCTGAGAAGCAAAAATAAAATAAAGGTTATGACTACGGAAACCATGAGCAAATGCAAAAACTCTTGAAGAAAACCAAAAGCTTACCTATGGTCTACTTGAATATTCCATTTGGCCAAAGTATTGATGACATACCCTTTAACCATAAGACCGTATCCACCATGAAGCAAATCCTCCTGCACATATTCCGGAATGTTAAACAGACAATCAAAAAGTGCTGTGTCATTAAAACTGTTTAGCTCCAAGAGGAAGAATGTAAGGAACCTGATCCCGCTTCTTCTGATTCTTTTTTCCAAGTTGTGTCTGTTAGATAAGGATATATTCTTATTTAGATATATCTTAATATCGTCGTGTATATTCTCTAAGATCTCTTAAACCTAATCAATTGTATTATATATATATATATTTTTATCTTCATCAATAACATCAAGGCATTCTATATTCTTGACATGGTATCAGAGTATAAGATCATTTTTAATTACTACTACATATTGGGGCACTCTGTGGATGTAATTCCCACATTATCCATGTTTTATACATAGATGTATGAACGTGAGGGAAGATATTAATAATAAACGTTTCATATCAAAAATATAAGAATTAATTAACTAATTATTATATAAACCGTGTTTTCGCGGAACAAAACCCTAAGAGTTACAATTAGCATTTTATATTTTTTGCTTAATAATTTTTTTTTAATAATGAAACGGTATTATATGTTGATTATGTTGGTTTATGAATGCTTAGGGTTTAATTTTTTATGAAATGTGTCCGTGTTATCCGCATTTGCACAAAAAGAAGATCTAAAATTCAATAAAGCATTTAGTTTTGTTTTTCTAGTTAATAATTAAAAAGTTTAAATTTGACAATATTCTATATTGATTTATGAATGCTTGTGGTTCATTTAATGAATTGTGTTTTTTTTATGTTATTAAAAAAATATTATTTAATGTTGGATTGTATTTTAAGTTATCGATTTTCAATTTTTATAATTTAATTCTATTTAGGTTAGATTATTCAATCATACATAATGGTGAAGATTCTAAAATTATATTAACAAAATTAATGTTGGTTTATAGAATATTCAATTATATAAAAAAAATGAAATTAGTAATCATGAAAATCAATGATTATATTATAATGAGATTTAAAAATGTATATTTGTAAATAAAACAGTGTAGAAGTCTGGGCAGTTCCCTGAATTAAATTCCACTGATAGAGGAACTTGATTCCAGAAATGCTTTGTAAAAGGGCAGTGGAAGAATAGGTGGTCCACTGTTTCTGCATTTCCACATCTGCAACTGTAGAGACGAGGAGAATATACCTCGACGGTGAAGAAGCTCTTCCAGAGGTAAATCGTTTTGAGCAATTTGCCAAACAAAGAGCTACAAATTGAATCTGCCAACTACTAGCAAAATATAAAAATTTACAATGCTTCTATTTTTTTTTTTCATATCGATGGACGTAAAGCTTAGATTATTCAATCATACATAATGGTGAAAGGACTTTCACATACTGTATTCATTATCAAAATTACCATAAAATTATATACTTATTATCCATAAAAGACAAAAAAAAAAAGCCAAAAAAGATAAAATTAAGAAAGACATGAAAATCCCTAGTATAGTAATGGCATGAGAATGAGATGGAATGTCGAAGTGGAGAATGCTGAGTTATTCAACCAATATTTTGGTGTAAAAATATTTTTTTTTAAAATTATTTGCTATATAATAATTGGTCTTGAATAAATAGGGTGGAAAAAAAAATATCAGAAATCTCAATTACCAATGAAATTAAAATACGTGTCATCATATATCTAAATAATTTCCTAAAAAAAAGTAGTGCTGTGACGACGTCGAGTAAGCGCATCCTATCGAAACGGGTTTGGTTTTGGCAGCGAGGTTGACGGTTGAAGGTTTGTTGAGGTGAAGAAAAGATTGACAGATGGAATTGGGTTTGAAGGAAGGGATCCTATTGATTACGTTGTTAAAGCTCAGAAATATTGCAACCCTAAAGATTTTTTTTTTTTTGGTTTTCACCCTAAAGCCATTTGGTCAGGTAAGTCTGAGAAATACACCAAAGTCCCGTCCTTTGATGATTTGGAGGAGAACTCGGACGCTAATATTTGCATATATGCGCCAATGAGACGATTCATGGAGTCGAGTTCAAAGATTACCTTGTTCCTAAGAACCCTAATGGTATTTTGATCGCTGAGATGTATTCGAATTTCTGCTCCAAGCCAGTGGATTTGTCCAAGTTCGGTGTGATTTACGCTGGTGCGCTGAAGAACGTTGGTCCTTCAGGTGTTACCATTGTGATAATCAGAAAATATTTGATGGGAAACGCTCGTGATATATCACTCCAGTGATGCTTGATTACAAGATCCACGACGAGAACAGCTCCTTGTACAACACGCCACCGTGTTTCAGGATTTACATGTGTGGTCTTGTGTTTGATGATCTGTTGGCGCAAGGTGGTTTGAAACAAGTGGAGAAGTAGAATCAGAGGAAAGCTGAGCTGCTTTACAATGCTATTTATGAAAGCAGAGGGTTTTTCAGGTGTCCTGTTGAGAAATCTGTGCGGTCTTTGAAGAATAAATAATGCTTACAATGATTGTAGACAGATTCTCCTCCGTACTTTAAAACTCTGTTATATGTCTCTTTCCTACTTAAATTTGAATTTCTTTGTTGAAAGCTGCCAAAGAATTTTACTTCTACTACTCTTTAGCTTATTGGTTAAAGAAGTACACACAAAATATAAGTCCCTGGTACTTTAGGAAAGTTAACGTTCTTGGTTTTTTTGAGAGAAAAGCTGGGGTCACGTTGTATGGGAAAAGTTACTGTGCATTTACATGTTATTTGCTTTTTCTCTGCTTAAAACCACAAATTATCCATCAATCATATGTAAAACTGATTCAAATATTGGCTCTTGACTTTTGAGGTTACGTACGAGAGGTGGAGAGAAATACAGACACTCTAGTGGCTTTTTCGTATGTCCTTCATTTAGTGGCAGTCTTACCATATGATTAAGTGTTAAGTGAAGATAGTTAATCCATGTTTACATACATATATTACATACATAGATGAATCTATGGGAGTACTTAAGCAAGCCTAAAGTTGGCATTATTGTTGTTTATTATTTTATTTTTGGAATGACATGTGACACATCCAAAGTTGGCAATGGCGTAGATTCCCAAAACCATTTTTTGGTTTATATCTCAAGTTGATGATGAAATCACTCAGTTTCTATTTTATACAGTAGAAAACCACATAACTTTTTCTAGAATGTATATTTACCGCTTTTCTGTGTCATTTAATTAACTTTTTCTGAAATATTATATTACCGCATTTATACAGTAAAAACCAAGCATGTAAATTGTTTTTTGTGGACTTAAATAGTCTAGTACGGATCAACTTGATCACAGCTATTTGATGCGATCTACAAATTAATCCAATCAATATTAAGCAAATAACCATATATCTTTTTGGAGATAATATTTTAGTGACAATAAATTGGCCTGCCTAGCAAAATAGGACATCATTTTCTACTGAGGTCCCGTCTCATGTATAGCTGTCAAACACGTGAACTATTTACAAATTGAGTGGCTCTAGTACTACTTTGATATGTCTAAATGGGGATCACTCAGTTACTCAATTGGTACAGTTGGATAAGAATCTTACGGAGTTGCAAGTTCACGATTATTTATGTTTACACTTATGCTATCTGTCATCTTTTGTTTTGTTTTAATGTAACACATTCAAGGTTACTTACTTACTTGGGTTTTTCTTTGTTATTACACCACGTTAAAAACATTTCTCTAACTTTTATAACAACTGTAAGTATAATTATTTAAATTTAGGTGATACATCTTATAGATGAAATTAAGTGTAAACTTTTGAACGCCATGCAAGAGTATTTCATTTGATAAACACAATATGCGTAAATAGTATTGGTGGAGTATATATCCAAAAATTGGCCTATTACAAAGTGAATTGAAGGCTTAAAGAGAACTGAAAAGTATCATCAAAACGAAATGCAGGGATCAAAATCAGATATCGAATTTGGTTTTATCTTAAGTAAATGAAAAATATGAATGGTTAACTCAAAGTCGACTTCAAAAAGACTAAAAATTATCCAAAAATAATATTTTCATCATTTGAAAAAAACACATAATCTACTAAAATGAATATAATTAACGTTTTGAAGAATGGTTTCAGAACCAATCGATGCTCCGCTCACATCGAAAAATAAAATATGGGTTCGACCAGTTAACTTCTTTGGCGATCACATATCAAACTGTCGAACACACATCTTTTTGGCTTGGTGGAATAAAGGAATGTGCTCGGTTGCTTTTATTTCTTCATCTCCCCAAATATGTAGAAGTTGTGCATGTGGAGAGGGACATCATCACCTAAGAGAACACAAAAAAAATCAAGATTTTTCCGAATAAATTTGGCACCAAATTCAACAAGTAAATGCCATCACTGGCAAGATATTTAAGCAGGGGCTTCAAGATTAAAAATTGATGTCCACACTAATTGAAGTAAGATTCATAGACACAACAATATCTCGAAGGATTATTCTCAAAACTCCTACGATTTTACAGCAAAAAAAACTTGATGTTGTTGGGAGTATTACACTGTACGAGAAGCTAGTCAAGAGATTCTTTAGTGGAAGTAATTTTCTTTCATTGGTAAACTGAAAAAAAAAATTATTTCAGTATATAATATTGTTTATTATTTTAAATTGTTTGGTATACTAGTTTGAATAGTTCCGTTATTACAAGTCATTTGCTTCCTTGTTTTTCTTAGAAGCTAAGAGTAGTATTGCTGTAAAATTTGTAATACTACTCTCTCTTATCTAAGGATTACATGTTTCTTATCTGGCTTTCTAAGAATTTCAGTTTGTTTTTTTGTTGTTTTCATTATTATTAGGGATAGATTTAGAGTTTTCAAAACGAATTTATAGGAAAAGAATAGAACCACCAGTGAAAAGGACCAACAACTGCTGCAACATGCTGCTGATGACTCTATTGAGCAAAAAGATGAATGATGAGTACACATATGTGAAGAAGGATCTGGTTTTTGGTCTGATCCTGGCAATCTATCAAAATGATATGAAATACTCAAGGAAATTGATATACGATTTTAAAAAATAATAGTATAATCCAAAGTAATCAATCTATCTTTTTTTTCTTCATCAACTATAAATTTCCACCAGTTAATGGAATATAATTTCCACTTACCACAAGTTACATAAATATGTAATATATTAATCAAGAGAATAAAAGAGAACAATAACTGAAAGAGAGAAATATGTAGAAACCGTCAAAAAGAGGAGAACAAAAAGTAAAACAAAGAAGTGGATTTTTTTGTTTGGTAAAGAGAAAAAAATATTTAAAAAGATATGGTGAATATTAACTAAGAAAATTCATAGATTTTCTCAGAATACATATTTTACGACATGTAAAATACATAAGAAAAATAGAAATTCAATTCCAAATATAGTATAATACAGAACAAAAAGTAAAAAAAAAAAAACATATTTTATCAAATCTATAATTGGTAGAATATATAGTAAATGGTAAGAAAAACATATTCTACCAAATTGAATCAATTAATAGAATATATAATAAATGATAGAATATGTATTTTATGGCTGAGAAATTAATCAACAAAAGGTAAAAAAAACATATTTTATACTACAAAGAACAAATTAGAAAACATATTCTACGAATTCTTAAATGGCAGAATATGAATTCTACAATTGTAGAACAGAAAATAGTATTATTTTTTATACATCAGTTTAAAAAAAGCTTGTTAAGGTAATCTGATCAGTTTTTATTATAATTTTTAGAATTTTCTCAATTTTGTTTTTCTCTTAAATTTATTTTTTACAATTTAGTATATGTATATATATATATAATATAATGTAGTCAAATTTTGGTAAAAGTTGAGAAAGGTCTATTGGGATTAATACTCTCTTTTGGCCTATATCTCCAAATTTATTTTTATTTTTTAGTGTTAGTTTTAAAAATTCAAATAAATAGTTTTTTTTTTCTTTCTGGAAACAAAATGACAAAAAATTGGTTAAGTAGTTTAGGTTTATTAATTCGAATGTGATACACATTGAATATTATACTATCACCTAAAAGCCAAGACTTCCTACTATAAAACACTCCTTAAGAGTTGAGAGTTTCTCATTCCTCTCCGAAGTACAAAAATAGAAGAAGAAGAAGAAGAAGGATGACCAAAACTTTTGTGAGGGCTTGTTATATTCTTACTCTTCTGTTTGCTATAGTCGTTGCAGTTACTGGTAATTTACATACTAAAACTTTCTAATATTAGAGATTGAAATTATAGACTTAATTGATAAATATAGAAACTTAACTACTACACATATAATCCCATCTGGTTAAAAGGAAACAGATTGTATTCGAAGCCTCAGTGGGATGGTGAAGAAGTTGGCCATTCCATCCTCCAATCTGCCTTGACGCTAAAAGGAGGTAGGCAAAAGCCCATCCGTTAAATTATTTTTACATTTTCTTACATAATCTTCCATTACTAAGGAATCATCTTTATTCCCTTTTGATCAATGAAAGAAAAACCAAATCCTCTTTGTATATGTATTTTAACTAGCCTACTTTTTATGATTCTCAGGACCACTAGACAACGGCAGACCATGTTCGTTCAACCAATACGTTGCTAACTGCAACCGTTGCGACGATGTGTGCAAGGAAATCAACACAACCTACTTTGGTGAGTGTCACGGATTATGGCCATTCCGCGAATGCTTCTGCTATTATCCTTGTTGATGGCTAGCCAAATATAATATATTGTCATTAAATATTGTAATAAGAATAAAGATGCGGATAGTATTTGTCCGTATCTCAAAGCCTCCTATTTGCTTCCTCCGTGTTTCTGATGCTTTTGTATTTCATCATGTTTGATAAGTATATTATAAATGTTGGTTTTTTTCGCTTAACTTCTCTGTAATCTATGGTTCTTGTTGTTGTTGATGTTTCATGAGTTAAAGAGTAGCGTTGTGCAAACCATTTATTTTTTAAACTCTAATCGTTAGTAATTTATTATGTGTACGAGAAGGTTGTTATGTGACGTAAATCACCCTTATGTTAACGTGTAAACCAGAAGGACGTAGATAAAGATACTGGTTATAGCCAGTTTATGTGAATAAACCCATATGGAAATAGTTCGTCCTTTAGTGGCTGTCGAAATCTTGTTCTTCGAGTGGTGGCACACTGGCAGCAGCACTTCGCGATTTAATCTTTTCAGTCTCAGACTGATGGTCCGGACATCCAGCCCATTAACTATACTTAGTTTCGGTTTGGTCCAATTCCGATTACGTTTGGGAATTGAACAATGTAACGAAAACCAGCCTACAAACCTAACGGTTCGTATATTCGACTTTCCAAATCGCTTGATTATAATAGTCATCTTTGGACCTCGTTCACAGCTCAGGCACGCATATTAGTAATGTCATGAGAATGAGATGGAATGTTGAAGTGGAGAATGCTGGGTTATTCAACCAATATTTTCGTGTAAAAATAGTTTATATAATAATTAGTCTAGAATAAATAGGATGGAAAAAAATTATCAGAAATCTCAATTACCAATGAAGTTAAAATACGTGTCATCATCTAAATAATTTCCTAAAAAAAAAGAAGTAGTAGTCGTTTCATCCAAGCGTGCGAGTGTGAAACGGATCTCCTGACACATGGCGCTCGCGGACCACAAACATTTGTTAGATTCGGGTTTATTATGGATTTCTAACTCAAAACCAATTGGCAATAAGTGAATTGGCCCTAACTCTTTATATATTAGTTAATTATTTCTCCAACTACCGATGTGGGACTATATCTCATTAACACCCCACCTCACGCTCAAGCCCGTTTAGCTTGAAGCGTGGGCAATTGTGGGAACAACATCCACGGGGTGGCCCAATATCGGGTGGCTCTGATACCATGTTAGATTCGGGTTTATTATGGGCTTCCAACTCAAAACCAATTGGCAATGAGTGCATTGGCCCTAACCCTTTATATATTAGTTAATTATTTCTCCAACTACCGATGTGGGACTATATCTCATTAACAATGTTTACATTTCAACTCTCGTGACTGTACCGCTTTTTACGATTTTAGTAACCTTGAGAAGCAAAAATAAAATTGTTGTAAAAAAAAAGAAGAGAAGCAAAAATAAAATAAAGGTTATGACTACGAAAACCATGAGCAAATGCAAAAACTCCTGAACAAACCCAAAAGCTTACTTATTGTCTACTTGAATATTCCATTTGGCCAAAGTATTGATGACATACCCTTTAACCATAAGACCGTATCCACTATGAAACAATTCCTACTGCACATATTCCGTAATATTAAATAGACAATCAAAAAGTTATGTGTCTTTACAACATCATTATCAGAATGTCTTAACTCGATTCTTAAATCTTTTTTGTTATAAAAGTCAAATAAACGTGTAAAATCCTGTGAGCTTACAGTCACTATGCACACACAGTAACTCTCGCTTTTTATTTCTATATAAACGAACGAAATCATTCGATTGTAAAACACACATTTCTTCATATCAAAATACTCAACCTTATATACGAGTGAAAAAATTCTTTCTTGTCTCTCCTCTTCTATATTTCAGTATTCTAAAATTCTGCGGGTATAATATTTTTTTCTTTATTTATATTTACCGATATAATAAATTATTATTATTATTATTATAATACGTTATCAACACGATCACTGTATGATACGGCTAAATATATATATATATATATATATATAATATTTACCCTGTTATAATGGTCGGGATACCCGCCTATATATAATAATTTATTATTTTGTATAATGGTCGGATATCCGCCTGTATGATAATTTATTATTCAAGTAATGGCTGTGTAACGCACCATTATATTACCGTGAACGGTTTGTCGCCTCGTTAATAATTTACCAGTATTATATCAAGGCTGCTAAATGCACCATAATTACTTATTTACTGTCAATGCTATAATGGATGGCTAACTGCCGTATAATTTATTTCTGTTATAATGTGGATGACTTTGTCACCATAATATTATGATTATATATCTATTTATATTTTAATTATTATAAATGGAGGCTCAGCCACCTATATAAATTCCATGCTTGAAAATTAGTAAGTTTAATTGATTATTTATTGAAATTTAATTTTTGATTGATTTTAATTATATTTAATATCATTTTCACCAATGGTCATAATGAAAAAATTTCTACTTTTCCAACGGCTCAGTAATTTTCAATCTATAAATACACTCATCTTTCACTCATTCATTTCACTCAACGTTCATCTCCTCTCAAAAATTTCTCAAAAGATTTCATTTCGGTTTTTGAAAGATGATTCGCTTGTTGTTATTTTTATGTGCAATTGTAATTTTTGCTTCTATTTACGGTCTCTTCGTTGGAGAATTTACTCCCGAAGAATTTACCATAACCGTTGCATTGCTTTTCTATGCATTGTTTTTCCTCATAATCGCTTATATGATTAATGTATCTGATTCTTTTTAAATGATCAATATTAATAATATTTTCATGTCTTTATTTTAGAAAACAATGGCAAATATTGAAAAGTTACAATTTCCAGCTCTTAAGATTACCGGAGCAAATTACATCGCATGGACGACTGATGTCGAATTACATTTAGAGATGCTAAAAATAGCAAACTCTATCAAAGAGGAAANTAAGCGATAATTTTCCTTAAAAAACATGTCGATGAAAATGTTAAGCATGACTATGCTAACATAAAAGACTCAGCACAGCTGTGGAAAGCTCTGAAAGAGCGGTATGACAATCAAAGAGAAATAACTCTCCCTCATGCACTCCAAGAGTGGAAAAATCTGAGGTTTTAAGATTTCGAGAAAGTGGAAGATTACAATTCCGCTATTCTGAGAATTGTATCACAATTAGCTTATTGTGGTAAACCTGTCAGTGAGGCAGAAATGCTGGAAAAAAACCTTCCTTACGTTCCATAAGGAACACCGTGTCCTACAAGAAGAAGTCGCGGATACAAAAGGTTTTCTGAGCTGATAGTAACGCTCATTCTAGCTGAGAAGAATTGTGAACTTCTCATAAAAAAACCACAATTCTCAACCAACGGGAACCAAGACATTACCTGAAGTAAACGCCACATATGTGAGAAACCCGAAGGAAAGGAGTCAAACCTATCGTGGTCATGGTCGTGGTCGTCGATTTAGTCAGAGACGTGTGAAGAATTATAACCCACAAGAGAGACAATCATACAAATGGGTCCGACCTGAAAAATTTTCAAAGGGAAAAGAACTCCAAAGGAGTTCCACCCATAAACAAGAAAATGTATGTTTCAGGTGTGGATCCAAAGGGCATTGGTCCCATTTATGTCGAACTCCGCCACATCTCTGCAAGTTGTACCAAGAGTCAACTAAAGGCAAAGGAAAAGAAGTGAACCTTACGGAACACTTTGAAGGTACGACTTACCTCGACTCCTCCGACTTTGGGAACGACCTTGATGAGACCACGATAGTGGGAAATTGAAATGGTTGTAACGAGACTGTTATATAAGTCTCAAAAGTAAAGCCATATATAATTATTATGTTTCTACATTTTACTTCATGAGTAATGTTTTTCTAACAAAAAAATTATTGTATAATTATTTTGTGGTTTTATGAATCAAATTTACTTTCTTTTTATTGATTTTTGTGTTTGTTATAGAAATGGATCACAATACAAATGGAAGAATATCCAACAAACAAATTCGAGAAATTTGTATACCAGATAGTGGAGCAACACACACTATTCTGAAGGAAAATAGATATTTCTCTTATATAAATCCCAAAAGGATAATTGTCAATACAATATCGGATCCTGCAGACCTAATTGAAGGAATTGGTAAAGCGAATTTTACGCTACCTAATGGAACAAATTTTTCCATTGATGATGCTTTGTATTCTCCGAATTCTAAAAGGAATTTGTTGAGATTTAAAGACATATACCTTCAAGTATATGATACTCAGTCTGCAATTGAGGATAAAAAGAAGGTTATGTATATAACTTCTGATAAATCTGGTCAAAGGCATATATTGGAAATAATTCCAAAATTTCATTCCTGTTTGCATCATACTTATATAGATGCAATAGAATCAAATCTTATGATCAAAAGAAATCCAGAAGATTTCATATTGTGGGATGATCGCCTCGGTCACCCAGGCACCACAATGATGCGTAAAATCATAGAAAACTCACATAGTCATACATTGAAAATCCAAGAGATATATCAGGCAAATAAAATGACATGTGTTGCATGCTCTCTAGGCGATCCCCAACCAAGATTGATAAAGAATCACCTAAGTTCCTTGAAAGAATTAAAGGCGATATTTGTGGACCAATACATCCACCATGTGGACCATTCTATTATTTTATAGTATTAATTGATGCATTTAGCAGATGATCACATGTTTATTTACTATCATCTCGAAATATGGCATTTACGAGATTTCTAACTCAGATAATCAAACTGAAAACCCAGTTTCCTGATTATCCTATTAAAAGAGTTAGACTAGACAACTCTGGTGAATTCACATCCCAAGCATTCAATGATTATTGTATGGTAATGGGAATTGAAGTTGCACATTCTGTAGCTCTTGTTCATACTCAAAATGGTTTGGTTGAATCACAGATTAAGCGTCTGCAATTGATTGCAAGACCATTGATCATGAGATCAAAACTTCCAACATATGTTTGGGAACATACTATTTTGTATGCAGAAGCACTGATTCGGATAAGACCAAGTGCATACCATAAGTATTCCCCACTTCAATTGGCATTTGGTCGAGAACCAAATATTTCTCATCTAAGAATCTTTGGTTGTGTAGTATATGTGCCTATAACACCACCACAACGTACAAAGATGGAACCACAAAGAAGATTGGGAATATATGTTGGTTGTGATTCTCCATCAATTATACAATACCTAGAACTACAGACTGGGGATGTCTTTACGGCATGTTTTGTCGATTGCCATTTTGATGAAAAAGTATTTCGGTTCAAGGGGGAGAAAATAAAAAGTAGGGAAGGAAATCAAATGGAATGTACCATCTTTACTACACCTTGATCCTCCTACTAAAGAGTCTGAACTAGAAGTTCGACGAATTATGCATTTGCAAAGTATAGCAAATCAACTTCCTAATGCATTTGCAGATACCAAAACAGTAATTAAGTCTCATATACCAGGTGCACATACTTCTGCTCGTATAGAAATACCACAAGAACTTGGAAAAGCAGATGATACACGTGAGTCTAAAACACGCCTGAAGCGTGGCAGACCCGTGAGTTCTAAGAATAAGAACCCTAAAAAACAAAAAGAAGTTAAACGCATAAAATACCCAAAGTAGCAGAAAATACTTTGGAAGATTGTAAATCATGATACTCATGATAACGTTGAGCATCAAAATCCATAAGAAAATCATGAGATTTCTATCAATTATATCCATAATAGAAAAATATGGAAAAGAAACGAAATAAATGATCTCGATGATGTTTTCTCATATCTTGTGTCACAAGAAATAAATGAGGAAAACGAAGATCCAGAACCAAAGTCTGTATATGAATGTCAAAAAAGACATGACTAGATAAAATGGAAAGATGCAATACAAGTCGAACTTGATTCGCTTAACAAACGAGAAGTGTTTGGGTCTATTGTACTCACACCTGAAGATGTGAGACCTGTTGGATATAAATGGGTTTTTGTTCGAAAACAAAATGAGATCATAAGATAAAAAGCTCGTCTTGTCACCCAAGATTTTTGACAAAGACCTGGAATATACTACGAGGAAACATATTCTCATGTTATGGATGCAATCACATTTAGATTCTTGATGAGTCTATCGGCTGATAAGAATTAAGAAATGCGTCTTATGGATGTCGTTACGGCATACTTATATGGATCATTAGATACTGATATCTATATGAGAGTTCCCGATGGTTATAAGATGCCAGTAGCATTGAGTTCTAAACCAAAGGAGTTATGTGCAATAAAATTGCAAAAATCATTATATGGGCTAAAACAATCTGGACAAGTGTGGTACAATCGTCTCAGTGAGAATTTAGCAAAAGAAGGATATATAAATGATCATATATGCCCATGTGTTTTCATCAAGAAAACAGAATCTGGATTTGTGATAATCGCAGTATATGTTGATGATCTAAACATAATCGGAACTCATGAAGAGATACAAAAAGCATCCAATTATTTAAAAAGAGAATTTGAGATGAAAGATCTCGGACAGACAAAGTATTGTCTTGGTCTACAAATTGAGCATTCTCAAAACGGTATATTTGTGTACCGATGCACATATACCAAAAGAGCGCTAAAACACTTTAACATGGATAAAACAACTCCTTTAAGCACTCTTATGGTCGTTAAATCACTTAATATTGAAAATGACCCATTTAGACCACATGAGAAAAATGAAGAAATACTTGGTCCTGAAGTACCATATCTTACTAATATTATTTGCCAAGTACATTTTTCAAAATACTCTAAAAAAATGTTTTAATTACTAAGTATGCCATTACTTTTTAAAATAAAACTTTGTTTGGTAACAGATATAAGGAGGCTAAAAACGTAAGTAAATTACTGAGTTAACTCAGTTCTGATTCGACCCGGAGCCATGTGGATACACGCGCGGATTCAGCTAAATCACTTAAATCAGACCGTCATAGATCAGTTGAAATTGCACCGGTTATATACCTAGATTAAATCAATACAACCAATTATTAAACACAAATCAAACTAATAAACTAATTAAATCCGAAAATACCTCTTCATATCTACATTAATTGGAACCAAATCTCGAATATACCTCTTAATTTCTGCACTAATCCGAATATAGTGCATTTGGTTATAACCATTCTTTATTTTCCAAAAAGATATTTATATGAATCTGGGCCAGTTTTTAAATCCCACATATCTCTCTTAATTTCACCACAAATATAGCAATATTTACATTAATTCGCCCAAATACATTTGGTAGCTACCCTAATCAATAAATCCGAATATTCTTTGACAATAATGCATTTGGCTAGAAAATCTAATATCTAATATCTGCATACCTAAACTAAACATTCAAATAACTTCTAAAATTAAAGGCAATTAAACCAATATCGTTTATGTATATCTTTTAGATTCCGAACTTGAAGTCAATCTATTTTGTGCACATTATAAACCGCAATACCCTAATCTACCCTAATTTACGTTATCCTATATAAACACACAAACACGGTACCCATTAAACCACTTTTTTAGGGCCATTTCCCAGTAAGCAGATTTCG